>ONZH01023034.1:0-69027 GCA_900303285.1 Rhinella marina | reverse complement strand
GATCCGGTTGTTTATCTTTTAAATAGCCAGTTTGGATCAGTTTCTTCATGCAGCAAGCAGCGTTTTAGTGTCCGCCTCCAAAACAGAATGGAGACTGAACTGAAGCAAACTGATGCATTCTGAACGGATCCTTTTCCAATCAGAATGCATTAGGACAAAACTGATCAGCTTTGGACCATTTATGAGAGCCTGTGACGGATCTCACAAACGGATCCTTACAACGCAAGTGTGAAAGTAGCCTAAGGCTAGTTTCACACCTGCAGCAGGGGACTCCGGCAGGCTGTTCCGGTGGGTGAACAGCCCGCCGGATCCATGCTGCTGCAGGTGCACATGTGGGGCTGGAACTACGCTCTGGCCCCATTCACTGTAATGGGGGCGAGCCATGGATCCGGCTGCAGCATGGCAAACCCCTGCCGAGAGGTGGCCGGAACAAAAGTACAACATGCTGTACTTTTGTTCCGGCCGCCTCTCGGCGGGGGTTGCCGTGCTGCAGCTGGATCCATGGCTCGCCCCCATTACAGTGAATGGGGCCAGAGCGTAGTTCCACACGTGCACCTGCGGCAGCACGGATCCTAACAGCCTGCCGGAGTCCCATGCCGCAGGTGTGAAAGTACCCTAACACAGCGGTCCCCAACCACCGGGCCGCGTCCCAGGACCGGGCCCTGAATCGATGTCTGCCGGGCCGCGGCGGTGGCAGGGGACAAGGAGATAAGCACTTCCATTGTGGAAGCGCTCATCTCCATAGTCATCTGTATCGCCGTCCTCAGGACGGCGATACAGATGCCTGTGCTGCGGTGGGGCAGGGAGAGGCGTCTCCCCTGCCCGTTCTGGAGAGCCCCTTACTGCATAGGGAAGGGGATCTGGGACTGGTGGGATCCCCTTCTGGTTTATGTTTGTTCCCCCCCCCCCTCCACTTCTTTGTACCCTTCCTACCCTTCATGTTTGTGTTGAAGGGCAGGCTGGTAGGGGTTAAAACATATATAGTGGGGCATGTTTCCCCCCTCCTTATCCTTTTCCTGTCCCCCTATGACCCTCCCTCAAGGGATATAAGGAGGAACTCCTCCTCCTCATCTCCCTCTTGGACGGCCAGCGCTTTTTGTGAGTACCTGGCGTGCCAACGATAATGTCCGCAGGAGACCCGTTGGTGGAGGCCCTCCTGGCGCGTATACAAACTGGCGGGGATGGCTGGCTGCGCTCTCTCCTTAGCGCTCCTGCCATCCCTCCTTCCTTGCCCGCCTCCGCTGTGCCCATCTTCCACCAGGGTCCTACCTGTTAATGCTGCGGTTGTGGCCTCTTCGATGCCGGGAGAACGGCCATCGCAGCTTTCAGTGCAGGCCCCGTCCACTCTTCCTGCTCCTCTCTTTCCCACCTCCTCTCTTTCCCACCTCCTCCTCCTCGCTTCACTCTGCGCACGTGTTCCCCGCCATCATGGGAGCGCAACAGAGCTCCTCTGCCTCTGGGGATTCTGTCATTGACCCCACAGTGAATGTGGAGCTCTCTGCAGCAGCTCCTGACATTGCCACAGCCCCTGATGTTACCCCTGCTGAGGCTTCTACTGTGATCCCCATAGTTAACCCTGCAGTCACCCTGTCACAAGATGTGCAGGTGGATGTTTCAGCTCCACCTCCTTTGCATCCGGTTCCTCTCCCCACCTCCCAGCCTGGCCCCTCTTCCTCTCTACGGCCCCCGTCTTCCTCGTCACGCAGACGTCGCCGCCATTCTCCGTCTTCTTCTTCCGGTGAATACAGACGGAGGGATCGCCGTGGTTCTCGTAAGCGCCAGTCCCGTCACCGCTCCAGGGTCTCCGGGAGTAGTCGGCGCTCCAGATCGTCCAGATGGCGCTCACCGTCGTCCTCGGACGTTATGTCGGGCGAATCTGGGAAGTCTGGCCATGATCACCTGTCAAGCCGTCAGAGACGCGAGTCGTTCCAGTCTTCCAGGGCAGCTAGCCTGGTTCGTCGCCATGTCCAGCCGGATCCTGCTCCACCGGTGGCCGCGGCTGCGGTTCCTCCTGTTCCTGCCTTGACTTCAACTTCCGGTGAGTTTCCATATGCGGGTGCTTGGGGGTCGGGTCCTGTGGGTTCTGATGTGGTTTCAGCCCTTCGAGCAGTTTTGGACCGCCTGCAACCATCTCTTCCTCAACCTCCTCCCCCTGCAAAAAAACCACCTCCTGTACAGGCTAGCATTCACAAGGATTCTTTCTTTTGTGGCGTTAGCCTGCTGGGTACTCATCTGGAGGAGGGGGTTCGGGAAAAAATTTGGGCAAATCAATACGTGGATATTTGGTCTTTGATCACAGTAGACCAGCATACGGTGGATAAAGAACGCCGACCGGCCGAAAAATTTTACGACTGTCGGCCTCGAGTGGCTAAAACCATGAATAACTGGCTTTAGGCATTCTCAGTCCTGGGAAGTGTGATGGGTCAGAGTCACCCTGAGCGTTGCTCTGAACTGTTTGTCTATCTTGACACCATTTACAGTGCATACAAATCCCACGGCGGCTCTACCTGGTGGAGGTACGACGAGGAGTTTCGCTGGCGCCTTGCTCTTCAGTCGGATATTGGTTGGGGGGTCAAAGCCACAGATGTCTGGTTGAGGTTGATGGTTACACAACGGCCCCCCTTTCCCAGCGGGGCCACTGGTTCGGGAATGTCTTCCCTTCAAGGACCAGTGGCCGTTCGCCGCCCAGGCGCCTGTTGGTTATTTAATGAGGGTCACTGCCGATTTGCCGGTCTCTGCAAGTACAAACATGAATGTTCTACTTGTGGAGGCCCCCACATTGCAGCCCGCTGCTCCCGTTCCCAAGTTAAGCCTGCAAAACCAGCTCACCCCCCCGGTGACCCTAAGGACACCGGTGTCCATAGCCAAGATGTCCCCATGGTTAGACCTGTACCCCAATAGACCTGCTTCTGCCCAATTATGTTTTGGTTTCACTTTTGTTTTTTTTATCCCATTCCTTCTTAGCAGAGTTCCCGTTTTTTCATAGAACCTTAAATCGACTAGGGACCACCCGGACGTACTTAGAGACAAACTATATAAAGAAGTTTCAATGGGCCGGATGGAAGGCCCTTTCATTCATCCCCCGTTTCATAATTTACGGGTTTCTCCTTTGGGTGTTGTCCCCAAAAAAGAACCTGGAAAGTTCAGGCTTATTCACCACCTTTCATACCCAAAAGGTAATTCGGTTAATGATGGCATCCTTCCGGAGGACGCTTCAGTCTCATATGTCTCTTTTGACAGGGCTGTTGCCCTGTTAGGCTGCTCATTGGACGGTAAGTATTTTTATGATACCTGCCTCCCCATGGGGTGTTCTATATCTTGTCATTATTTCGAAATGTTTGCCACTTTCTTGGAATGGGTCATTCGATATGAATCTGGTTCTCGATCCATCATCCACTATTTGGACGATTTTTTGTTCGTCGCCCCTGGTGGGGATGGAAGTTGCCAGTTCTTATTGAACACCTTTCTGTATATTATGAAACGTTTTGGTGTTCCTATCTCTAACGAGAAGACTGAGGGCCCGGTTACTAGTTTGTCCTTTTTGGGGATTGAAATTGACTCGGTTGAGATGGTTTTTCGCCTTCCGCACGATAAATTGGAGCGGCTTCTACAGTTGATTCAGGGTTTTTTGGCGGTTACGAAAGCCACCTTGCACCAGGTTCAGTCACTTCTAGGTTTACTGGTATTTACTTGTCGGGTTATGCCTATGGGCAGAGTTTTTTCCCGTCGCCTTTCACTAGCTACTCGGGGTGTCACTTCTCCCCGTCATCACATTCGCATTACAAAACCCTTGAAAGCGGATTTGTTGGTATGGCGGGAGTTTCTTTTGAACTATAATGGCCACACTTGTTTTTTGTCTAAGGAATGTAGCAATTCTAAACTCTCCTTGTTTACGGACGCCTCTGGTTCCTGCGGTTTTGGTTCTATTTTCGGTAATGACTGGTGTGCTTCGCCTTGGCCTGAGTCGTGGCATACACTCGGTCTTTGCAGGAACCTGACGTTACTTGAATTGTTCCCCATCATAGTTACGGTTGAATTATGGGGTCCCTCCTTGGCCAACCGCCATGTTTGTTTTTGGACTGATAATTTGTCGGTGGTACATTGCATCAACTCACTGTCGTCTGCCTCTTTACCCGTTCTTAGCCTCCTGCGTCATTTAGTGCTTTGCTGCTTGTTTCATAATATCTTTTTCAGGGCCCGTCATGTTCCCGGCTCCGCTAACTGTACTGCTGATGCTCTTTCTCGCTTTCGTTGGCAGGAATTCCAATCTCTTCTTCCTGGAGCGAGCCCGCTTGGTGTGCAGTGTCCCAACCACCTGTGGCACTTGGTGGACCACAACTGATGTCCATGATTTCTTCTTCAGTGACGCCGGCTACGTGGAGGGCTCATGGTAAGGCATGGAATGTCTTCAGGTCAATGGCCGGTGGTAAGGATCTTAGCCAGGCTGATGTGTGTTTACCAGTTGCTATTGATTATTTGTTGCAAATGCGCTCGCAGGGGGTTTCTGTCATGGTCGCTAAGCGCAGGCTGGCTGGTGTAGCCTTTCATTTACGTCTCCTGAGATACACCGATGTTACTAAAATGTTTGTCATTACTCAGGCTTTACGGGGTTGGCGTAAAGAGCATGTCCGTACCGAATGCCGCCGGGCTGTTTCTTATGCGTTGCTTTTCGCTTTAATAGTGGCCAGTAAATCCATCTGTAGCTCCCCTTTCGAGTCCGTCCTGTTAGCCACCAGTTTCAGCTTGGCTTTCTTTGGTGCCCTTCGCATCGGTGAGCTATTACCCCCGTCCCGCCACAAACCAGGTGGTCTTCTTTTAGAAGACTTAGTTCTGGGTCCTGATACGCTTCGCATACGGATGCGCCACTCTAAGACTGATCAGTTCGGTCGGGGTTCCTGGATCCTCCTCCGCCCAGTCCCGGGTCCAGCTTGCCCAGTGCGTTTCGTATCCGAGTACTCTCGGTTACGTCCTGTAGCTGCTCAGTTTTTGGTTCACCTAGATGGCTCTCCCCTCACTCGATTCCAGTTTACTTCCCTCTTCAAACGCTGCCTACAGTCGGCAGGTGCTGGCCCAGCTTCTTATGGCACACATTCCTTCCGAATTGGCGCGGCAACGGAGGCTGCACGCGCTGGTCTCCCGGACATGGAGGTTATGCGCATAGGCAGGTGGCGCTCTGCCTGTTTTGCCTCCTATATTCGTCCTGATTTGTTATAAACAAAAAAAAAAAAAATTCCCTGCACCGCTTCCTTCTGCTGTTTGCCTTTAACCTGTTATTTTCCTTGTCTCTAGTTTATTGTGTTTGTGTCTCGCAGGTGCTGTTCGCCCGGCCGTCTGGATAGTCGGTCACTCTTATGTTTTCTGGGCGGCCCAGAGGGCGGACTGCAGACCAGGCGGTCATACTTTAGGCTTCCGTGAAGTGGATGTTTTCTGGCGAGGTATCCGTGGCCTCCGTTGGACTCAAGTCCTACCTGAGGTGGTGGACATCAGCAGATCTTCCTCGGGTCCTGTTATTTTAGTTCTACATGCCGGGGGGAATGATCTTTGTACTTTGAGGATGGCAGAGCTCATGACGCTTATGCGAGCTGACATGGAGCGTTTTGCATCATTCTTCCCTGAATTGGTCCTTGTTTGGTCCGAGATTGTCCCCCGGGTAGTATGGCATGGCGCCAGGGATTCTGAGGCCTTGGAAAAATGCCGTAGAATGGTCAATGCCAGAATTTCGCGTTTTGTCAGGTCTCGTTCTGGTGTTGTAGTTAGGCACCGCCAGTTAGAAGGCGACAATCGAATCTTAATGCGCCCGGACGGTGTTCATCTCACTGACATAGGGCTTGACATTTTCTTGTCGGGCCTACAAGACGGAGTGGAACAAGCAATGTTCATGTTGGGTGGTGGTCGGAGCCCCGTGTAGGGGTACAGTGGCTCCTCCGTGGCGGTATAAGCAGAATATCAGCACATGGTGAAAACAATATGGCGGACTTGCCCGCTGGGAGTCCAGCGGTCGGCATACTGCTCGTCTGTGGTTTATGGTTTGAGCAGTTAAAAGCTCTGGTTTTTGGTGCTGTCTGCCAGAATTAAATAAAAGCTGTGGCCGATCACCATCCAACAAGTCGGTTGTCCTGTCTGATTTTTGGTGGGTTTTTCGAGGTATAGCACCAGGGGTAGGAAAGTTTGGTGGGAGGGGGGCCCTGGTTTGGCAGTTGGTTTCCCGGCAGTCCTCTGATAGGCTGCAGGCCTAGTGCCTGTAGCCTATCAGAGGCCAGCTCAGGCGGTGCGATGACGTCATCGCGCCGCCTGAGCCGTGCAGGGCGGGACACAGGCCGGAGGAGGCCTGCATCGCAGCGCTGCCAGGCTGATGGAGGTAAGTATAAATATTTGTTTTTTTTATTATTTTACAAAACTGAAGGAGAGGAGCACTATGGGCGCTATGCTACTATAACTACTGTGTGGGGGCACTATGCTACTCTAACTACTGTGTGGGGCACTATGCTACTCTAACTACTGTGTGGGGGCACTATGCTACTCTAACTACTGTGTGGGGGCACTATGCTACTCTAACTACTGTGTGGGGGCACTATGCTACTCTAACTACTGTGTGGGGGCACTATGCTACTCTTAACTACTGTGTGGGGGCACTATGCTACTCTAACTACTGTGTGGGAGCACTATGCCACTCTAACTACTGTGTGGGGCACTATGCTACTCTAACTACTGTGTGGGGGCACTATGCTACTCTAACTACTGTGTGGGGGCACTATGCTACTCTAACTACTGTGTGGGGGCACTATGCTACTCTAACTACTGTGTGGGGGCACTATGCTACTCTAACTACTGTGTGGGGGCACTATGCTACTCTAACTACTGTGTGGGGGCACTATGCTACTCTAACTACTGTGTGGGAGCACTATGCCACTCTAACTACTGTGTGGGGCACTATGCTACTCTAACTACTGTGTGGGGGCACTATGCTACTCTAACTACTGTGTGGGGGCACTATGCTACTCTAACTACTGTGTGGGGGTACTATACTGGTATAACTACTGTGTGGGGGCACTATACTGGTATAACTACTGTGTGGGGGCACTATACTGGTATAACTACTGTGTGGGGGCACTATACTGGTATAACTACTGTGTGGGGGCACTATACTGGTATAACTACTGTGTGGGGGCACTATACTGGTATAACTACTGTGTGGGGGCACTATACTGGTATAACTACTGTGTGGGGGCACTATACTGGTATAACTACTGTGTGGGGGCACTGTACTGGTATAACTACTGTGTGGGGGCACTGTACTGGTATAACTACTGTGTGGGGGCACTATACTGGTATAACTACTGTGTGGGGGCACTATACTGGTATAACTACTGTGTGGGGGCACTATACTGGTATAACTACTGTGTGGGGGCACTATACTGGAATAACTACTGTGTGGGGGCACTATACTGGTATAACTACTGTGTGGGGGCACTATACTGGAATAACTACTGTGTGGGGGCACTAATGGGAATAACTACTGTGTGGGGGCACTAATGGGGAATAACTACTGTGTGGGGGCACTAATGGGGAATAACTACTGTGTGGGGGCACTAATGTGGAATAACTACTGTGTGGGGGCACTAATGGGGAATAACTACTGTGTGGGGGCACTAATGGGGAATAACTACTGTGTGGGGGCACTAATGGGGAATAACTACTGTGTGGGGGCACTATGCTCCGCCCCCCAACAACCGCAGCGTGTTTTTGTGAAGTGACAAAAAAAAACCCTACAATTCTGGCATTGTTTTTTTTTTAAAACAGTGTTCACTGCTCGTGATAAAAACTATGATATTTTAATTGTCATGGGATCTGAGGGTCAAACAGGACAGTATTGGAATTCTGTCTGTTCCAAGCAGTGAGAAACGAGTGCCAGTTGTATAATAAATCTGGCACCAGCAAGTGATTGCGTGGGCATAGTTCATGAGCCAGCATCATCACTGTGCCGTACTATAACATTGCTTCCCATTGTCTAAGTACTTGAAGTGATGTAGTAATGCGGTGCTGGGTGGGAAGCGGGTCTCATATCTCACCTTTAACAGGTGCCATTATCACAAGCTATAATAATATTTAATATTACTTCATTTGTCGGTAGTAGCGCGGTGACTCCATTCACTTGTGAGACTGCACCGCTACACAGTGATATTTGGTCATGCATTACTTGGCAGGATGCCAAGTAGTTGGCATACTCATACCCTGGAAGAATCCTAAGAGAGGCGAAACCCATGGGTTTTTCCTGGTGTTTTTAGGGGGTTTTGGAGTTTTTTGTGTTTTTTTGCCTCATTGTTGTATCCTTATGTTGCATGCAAGTGTATGGGAAATATTAAATGTAGGACAGACAGGATTTTGTTCACAATCAAAATGTGTGCTGTTTCTTCCTCAGTGCTTGGCATTTTTCTCCCATGAACCTACATTATATCTTTACTGCTTCAAAAACACACGTGCAGTGTGTGTTGGTGTTTTTTAATGACATTTTTTTACCAATGCTTTTTTTCCCCAATATGGTTCTACAGAGGAAGTGATATTACAGGGGGACACATACATTCCTCTGTAAAAAATGTCAGGCGTACCAAAAACAGCATTGAAAAACGTCAGGTGCTAAAACACATTGAGGAGCATTTACTAAAGTGTGTATATCAATATTGTGGCGTAAAAAAGTCACAAATTATGGAACATGCTTTGTTTGCTCCATAATTTGCAACTTTTTGAGCGCCTCAACACTTTTCTTAAGTGACAAGATGAGGGACAGGGCTTTGTGGGAGGGGGTAGGTCTTCATGTGACCCCCCAGATTTATTATATCTTATTACTTCTAGCTTTATTATAGCTTACTTCTGTCAAAATGTCTGTATAATCTGTGAAGTCTTTTCTATTTTCTTTATAGAGATTCACTGACATAAATCATACAAAAAGTACATATGATTTTATCCCCTTTTTGTCTATATTCATATTGTGATGGTATTTAAATCAATATGGAGTTAATACAGCATATCAGCAAAGTACAATAATTATATATAGTGAAAAACACAAGTATGGGTATAAAAACGCAAGATGGCGGTGAAAACCGCAATAAAAACGCATTACCCTTTTTTTTAGCTCAATAGATGAGAAATGTATTGTATAGTTATAGGATGTATCAGGTGTTCTATTTTAAAGATGGCATTTTGTTTGGATGCCCATTTGCTGAGGTTAAAGATATATAATCCAGTTCATGTTTTGGTAACTTGAGAGATAATATAAGGAGCGACAAAATGGTGGATTGATATGGCTACTGATGAAGGTACAGGTAGTACCGAAACGCATCTAGCAGAGGAGCGTTATCAATCCACTCTCATGTTCTAAATAGTGGAAATAAGTATTTAACAAAGATCGATCTTCCTTCTCTAAAGATTACTTGCAAGGAGCAACAGCGAGAGCCCAGAACTGAATAGTTAAGTCAGAACCTAACAACTAAGTCGGGCGGAGCGGCGGAGGATACTTACCAGCAGGAACACGCTGACCGCCGCTCGTCCTGCATATGGAGCTACACATGGCAAACGCCATCAACGAGACCATACTGTAGAATGGTAACGGGTAAGTGCACAACCTGCAGACCCCTTATGGACTAACCATCTGACTAAGTTTATGGATTAACCACCAGACTAAAGGTGTATTTGTGACTTATGCCGGCGATGTGAATGGCTCAATGAGCGCTAACCTTGCCAAGTACTAACACGTATCTAATATTGGTCAGGAACTTTTGAATATATGTTTTTGACATTTTAATATCTGGAAGTGTGAAAGACTATACCGTATATATGCAGTTGCATTTAGTATAAGAATGTCACAATAGTAGTACGGATGGAGTAAGAGGATACTACCTGCAATATTGATGAGGAGGAACCATTATCCTTATATATGAGATATAAAATACAGTACTATACTGTTTTACCCTATGGAAAGAGCTCTACCTTTTGGAGGACTTTATTGATGGTAAAATAGACCATTGCGTGCAATATATATGATTTGTACCCTCCTATCATATTATTGATGTGAATACTACCATATAGCCTCAGAAGCGTACATATGATTTTATCTGCATTTTTTATATATTTTATTATTTGATTTTTATGTTGATTGTATTATATTGTTTACAGTTTATTAAAAAGACGGTCTTGTATTCAATCCAGTAGGAGTGAGTGCCTATCTAAAGAAATATAGTATATGCATTTTTACTACAGGTGTGTTGGGTAACCTGAGATAGAGCACCCTCCACTTTATCCCTGTTAGACAACGAGAGCTACCAGACAGTATTCTTATAGCTTTATTATAACTTATGCCAGAAACTGGCATAGACTTCAGTTTCTGAGGCATGTGCCTCATAATAAATTAGATACATCTCACTCCAGCATACAAGGATTAAGAATGGTATATGGGAACACCAGTCTTGATAAATGCCTCTCACTATATGGGTAAAAATTCCTAATAAAAAAGCTACAAAAATGCTAAGCAAGTCGAATGTTTTTGAGGCTTTTATTTTGCCCCCCAAAAAATGAGAGGACCAAAACAGTGTGTAATGGAGCCCTAATGGATATTTAGCAAGTTTAGCAATATTTAGCAAGTTTAGATAGATCAGAAAGGCTAATGGAACACTTAAAGTGTAACTGTCATTCTTTTTTTATTTTTGTAATGTGTAGGGGCACTGATGCTGACCATTTTTGTAATATACTTTAATTACTGAAATTGTACATTTCCATTAGAAAAATAGCTCTAAAGTGGACCATTTTGAGCCTTAGCAACGCTCCTCTGTCTTCTGTTTACATTTCACAATTACTGTTGAGCAAGTCTCCACAGTTATGTAAACAGAAGACAGAGGAGCGTTGCTAAGGCTCAAAATGGGCCACTTTAGAGCTATTTTTCTAATGGAAATGTACGATTTCAGTAATTAAAGTATATTACAAAATGGGTCAGTATCACTGCCCCTACACATTACAAAAAATAAATAAAATAATGACAGTTACACTTTAAGGCTGTGTATCAGTACAGCTACCCACAGGGGAGGTGAGTATAGGAGGAGTGATAGTGGCTATGACGGTAATATTAGTACTCACAGCTCACTGTGACAATCTTCCCCCTTGCGTTCCCTGGGGCCATGGAGTGAATGGGGGTGCACTCTTTCTTCCCTCAGGGCACTCTTTATCACTCCTGCCTGGTGGTACTGCAGTGTCCCACTGCTAGCGCAGTGCTCCATTGCTTGAGGGGACTAATGTGATATCACTGTATTTGGGCACTGTGTATCTCAAAGGATGTGTATAGGGAAATATAGGGGAGTATGAGGTTAATTATTCAGCCCCTATCACAGTTGCAAGTCAGTTACTAGGTGTGAGCTGGCTCCACATTACTTCTTCCAAAAACTATTAGCAAATAGTTGCTGCTTTGATCTGTGAGCCAGCAAGGCAGTTAGCAAAGTTAACCTGCCTGTGAGATAAAAATTGAAATAAGGTGACTGCATATAAGTCATTCACAAGGGAGAGTACAGAGAAATACAAGCCAGTAAAAGGTAACACTTATCTACCTGTTTTGGACTTTACTGCAATTTGGTGGGATTAGAAATCTCAGATACCCTGTCATACTTAAGAGACAGGCTGGCCATCTGTTAATCCTCTGCCCCTGCTGTGAGAATCACAGAAATCCTTATTAAATACACTGAAATAGAGCTCGGCATTGTAGTGCCATATTTGTGAGCAGATTACACCCCTTGGTTGGGTTTGAGACAATTGTGCAGGTTACATAGAGAGGAACCCAGAGAGGACATTTACAGGTGCATCGCAATGAATTAGAATACCATTGACAAGTTAATTTATTTCACTTAGTTCAATTCAGAAAGTAAAACACACACACATATATATATATATATATATATATATATATATATATATATATAGATTCATTCATTACACACAGAGTGATTTATTTCAAGTATTTATTTCTTTTATTGTTGATGATTATGGCTTACAGCTAATGAAGACCCAAAAGTCAGTATCTCAGAAAATTACAATATTATATGAGACCAACTAAAAAATGTATTTATAATGCTCTAAAATTTCCTGGTAGATGGCTGCATTGACTTTGGACTTGATATAACACAGTGGGCCAACACCAGCAGATGATAGGGCTCCCCAAACCACCATTGACTGTGGAAACTTCACACTGGACCTCAAGCAACAGGGATTGTGGGTCTCTCCGCCCTTCTTCCAGACGTTAGGACCGTGATTTCCAAATGAAATGCAACATTTCATTTAATCTGAAAACAGGACTTTGGACCACTGAACAACAGTCAACATTGAACTGAATTACTGAAATAAATTAACTTTTTGATTAAATTCTAATTTATTCAGATGCACCTGTATACTATCAAATTCCCCTACACCCAACCTTGAGAACATGCATGTGCTAACTGTAAAGACTGTGCTTAATGAGGGTCTTGGATAGGCCCTGTGCTGCCGGAGGATGCGCATAATTTATAAGGAGATGTGTACTTCTTTTTAAATTAGGCACACTCTCCGTCGGTCTGTGCACCTAGTTTGTCCCGGGAGGACTTTCAAAATCAAGGTGTGCCTCGAAAGGAAAAAAAGGTGTGCCTTTCATACCACTGCACGGCCATAGGAAGCACTGGGGAGGACAACCATCATGAATACTACAAACCCCATCAGTGTCACTCCTACCACCCTCATCCTTTCCGCCTTCTTGTTTAGTCGCTGCAGTAGTTGGGATACCCTTAATGGTGAATATTTGGCAGGGTGTAGGGAGTATGGATGCAGGTCCTGTGGATGAATGATGGAGTCAATGATCAGGCCTGTAAGTTGCAATAAAGTGTTTATTTACTAAATGGATGATGGGAGTAGTAGTACGTATAGCAACAAAAAATAGCTCCAAAGTATATCACAGTATCATCTCCTCCTAATAGTTGTGGATGGGCAGCAACAATGATAGTAGCGCTCATTGACTCTCCTTCTAAGGACACTTTACAGTCTCTACAAGCAACCACAGCCGTGCTGTTCTATTCTTGTTAACGCCTGCAATTCCCAGGCTGAGGGATGCCAGTGTAAATCCAGATGGTTGTCTCACAGTGTGGAGGGAGCTGGAGGCAATAAACCCTTTCCACAACAGTAAAGTCTTTTGCCATAATGATCAGTACCTTACTGGTGTTATCTTGCACAGCCTTGATGGTTATGGGCCTTTTAAGATGGGAGGTCTCTTTTCTCAAGGGGTAACTTCTCTGGTGGCTGTAGCCTCAGAGAGAAAGGTTGTCTGGATTCTGGACTAGTCTGCAGGATCTTGCAAATGTAGGTCTTGTCAGTAGCTCTGCTCCGCCAAGACTGCACTAACCAGGTGGTGTCCTAAGTCTATCAACCTGGTAACCTAACTAGTCTGCCACTGTTAACCATATATTGCCCATACATTGCTATTAGGTATACATAATGCATAAAGAAATAAGTACTTTAACAACAAAAGTTACGAATCACAACATTCAACTCAGCAACATTAAATTAACCCTTTTCAGTAGTCCTCTGGGGCACTACAGCAGTGCAGCCACTGAACTGATTGGATTTGCAGCATGACTTGCAAGTTGCCACTGTCACAGCCCCTGAATCTAATTTTGGGATCACGTCAACAGCGAGACACACTGCACATTCAGTTCATTGGCTGCAGTGCTACTTGGCTGTGTGACGGGTGTTGTGGCCAAGATTGCTATGTAGCCTAAGCCTAAGTCCTCTGTCATACAAGCAATACAGATTGTAATAGGATCTATTCAGGGAAAAACTGATGGTTTTGCAGACAAGCTTAACTAGTTTTGTCTACAGTTGTGTTCAATGCTTCAGTTTCCATGCGGATGCAATCAGTTTTTGATGTGTTTTTCAAACATGTATACCAATCTACATCTCCTAGCACCCATCCGTTTTTCACGCAAGCCTCAATCACTTCTATGGAGCCAGGACTGCGTGAAAAACACTCAATATAGAAAATGCTGTGATTTTTCCTGAATGCAGAGATGATCAGTGATAAACGACGCTCATGTGCACATATCCATTAAAATGAAACTGAACACAACATGAATTGTATCCAGATGGAAAACTCGCTTGTCTAAAAGAGGCTTGTCTCACTACAGCAAATAGCATTTATCATGTAGAGAAAGGCACTCACTAATGTATTGTGACTGTCCATATTGCCTCCTGATTCGTTTTTCCATCACATCATACATTGCTCGTGTCCAGGGGTTTATCTGCAGCGCAGATATGAGGTAGCTGGGATGGTAGCTGCTGTTCATGCATGTCTATGTGCGTTCCCGGGGTTCCGGCTACCAGAGGGGCCGGCACTTTTTCCTATAGGCCTCTTTCACATGATCAGTATTTGATCAGTATTTTGCATCAGTAGTTGGTCAGTGTTTGTAAGCCAAAACCGGGAGTGGAACCTACAGAGAAAAAGTATAATAGAAATATTTGTGTCTCTTCTGTGTTTTTGACCAACTCCTGGTTTTGGCTTATAAATACTGATGCAAAAATACTTATCAAATACTAACCTTGTGAAAGAGGCCATAAAGTGCAAGCATGGCCACCACTGCTGGATTGCAGGGTAGTTGTAAACCCTGGATATGATCAGTGTATCATGTGAGTGAAAAATTAACCAAGCCAGCAAAGGAGGCAATGGGGGTCGTTTATTAAAAAACTTGCAGAAAAAAAAGTCCCTTTTTCAACTGGCTGTGTGACAATATTTAGTCGCATGGCCACATGCCCCATCATAAATTAGATAAATGTTATGACAGCGCAAGGGGAAACTAAGACCGGCGTAAAAAGCCGATCTTAGTAAATGTTCCCCAATATGGACAATCACAATACATTAGTAAGTGCAGGGGTGTAGCTAAAGGCTCTGGGCCCTGGTGCAAAAGTTCAGCTTGGGCCTCCCCCCGGCTACATTCACACGTTGTTTTTGCAGCCTCCGATCTGCATATTTTGCGGCTCAGATGCGGACCCATTCACTTCAATGAACACTGTGTGCTGTCCGCATCTGTATGTCCATTCCTATTTTTGTCCGTTTTGCGGACAAGGATAGGCATTGTTACAGTGGATCTGAAAAAAACAGATACCATACGGAACATCATCCTTTTTTTGCGGATCCGCAATTTGCAGACTGCAAAACACAACGTTCGTGTGAATGTAGCCTAATACAGCGCCCCATACCTCTTACATCCAGTATAATACAGCGCCCCATACCTCGTACATCCAGTGATGTCTCCTCTGATGTAGATCTTCTCTTTCCTCATCTTCTCCTTTCAGACCAGACGCCATTTCTCATCTCTGCAGTTTGACAGAAAAAAATCTTAGTTTACTGCTAAGTTTACTAGTTTACTACCCCCCAATAATGTGCCAGAAGTGCCCCCAAAATTTCACCCCAATAATGTGCCAGTAGTCCCCACCCATAGATGCCCCCCAAATTGTGCCAGTAAGAAACGCCCCAATAATGCACCATAAGTTCCCCCCATTGATTTCCCCCCAAAATCATGTGCCAGTAAAGTGTCCCACCCCCATAGATGCCCCCCAAATTATTTTCCAGTAAGAAATGCCCCCCAAATTATGTGCCAGTAAGAAATGCCCCCAGTGCCCCCATGTGCCAGTAAGAAATGCCCCCAGTGCCAGTAAAAATGCCCCCCAGTGCCCCCATGTGCCATTAAGAAATGCCCCCAGTGCTCCCGTGCCATTAAGAAATGCCCCCAAGTGCCCCCATGTGCCAGTAAAAATGCCCAGTGCCCCCATATGCCAGTAAGAAATGCCCCCAGTGCCAGTAAAAATGCCCCCAAGTGCCCCATGTGCCAGTAAGAAATGCCCCAGTGCCAGTAAGAAATGCCCCCAGTGCCAATAAGAAATGCCCCCAGTGCCAGTAAAAATGCCCCCAGTGCCCCCATGTGCCAGTAAAAATGCCCCCAGTGCCCCCATGTGCCAGTAAAATGCCCCCAGTGCCCCCATGTGCCAGTAAAAATGTCCCCAGTGCCCCCATGTGCCAGTAAAAATGCCCCCAGTGCCCCCATGTGCCAGTAAAAATGCCCCCAGTGCACCCATGTGCCAGTAAAAATGCCCCAGTGCCCCCATGTGCCAGTGAAAATGCCCCCAGTGCCCCATGTGCCAGTAAAAATGCCCCCAGTGCCCCAATGTGCCAGTAAAAATGCCCCCAGTGCCCCCATGTGCCAGTGAAAATGCCCCCAGTGCCCCCATGTGCCAGTAAAAATGCCCCCAGTGCCCCCACGTGCCCGTAAAAATGCCCCCACTGCCCCCAATAAAGCTCCGGTCCGCAATTTCAGCAATAAAAAAAAACAAAACCCTTATACTTACCTCCATCAGGCTGGCAGCGGGGCCCGGTCGCAACTGCGACCACTGCGACCCCTATAGCTACGCCACTGAGTAAGTGCCTTGTAGTAACTTTGTCTACATGATAAATGTCATTTGCTGAAGTGAGACAACCCCTTTAAGATCAGTTCTCATTTTTAAAAAATTAAGGAAGGGAAAACCTAGTCATTGTTGTGTTTTCTAATGACTCAGCTTCTCATGTACTTACCATGACACAGATGTATGATGCAGTGAAGGTGTGTCTGCACAGGCAGCACGTCTGTTAAATAAACACGGCCCTTCCTTGTTGATTTTGGATGTCATGTCTTTGTGAGGATTTTAAGCGCAGGTGGAGGTGGTATAATCGTGTGCATGACAAAAACACATAAAGACATATAGGAAGCCATCGAAATTTACCTAGAAAGAGAGAAATAAGAAAATTACGTACAGGGGGGAAATTTAATGCCCTGCATGCCACAATTCTGACCCCAAAAAGTCACAAGTAGGGGCTTTGTGAGTTTTTGAGGTCACGTATGTGAAAATTTTACAACTTTTTGGCCACTACGCCTTTCAGTACCACCTACAGATGTGGAGTCAACATTTGGATTAGGCTAAAAGCACATGAACATATTTTGTTTCTGTGTCTGTTCTATTTTTGTGTGGATTGGGTGAGGACTGAATGGATGTGGATTGGATGAGGACCATGTGCTATCTGCATCCGTATGTCCATTACGTAGCCCTTCAAAAAATATAAAGCATGTCCTATTCTGGACAAGGATAGGCATTGTTACAATAGATACAAAAAAAAACGGATGCAATATGGATGCCAAAAGGACGTCATCCAAATTTTTAGCGTATCAATGTTTTGCGGACCAAACACATATGGTCGTGTGAATGTAGCCTTACAGAGTAATTCACTTTTGTATCATATTTCTAAAATGCAACTTCTTAAAAAGTCGTTAAAAAGTCACAACTCCTCCACAGACATCCCCCAGATGTACTTTTTACTGAAACAGGCAAAACCACGTTGTACTTGCACCAAATGTATTATTACCAAGCATTGTATTCATAAATTTGGCGCACGTGCACATAGCAGCTGTAATCTAAACACTAATCCCAAATACACCTACAATGATACTCTCCATCCCCCCACATGTGCATATACCCTTAAGGTCCCTTTAGATGGGACGATAGAGCAGGTGATTGTCGGGAAAGAAGCGTTCCTTCCCGCTAACAGTCTGCTCATCAGTGAAAGAGACCATTGTATTTACATGCAGCGATCTACTCCATAGTATGGGGAGTAGGGATCACTATGCCATCTCTCTTCCACATACAGATTCGTTGTTTGCCGGCAGCAGAAAGTGTTTACACAGCACAAAGAACCTACACAAATGATCAAATTACCGACAAACAAGTGTTTTGCTCGTTCATCGGGCGGCACTTTCACACCACCAGATAATCGCTAACGAGGGTTCATAGAAAGACTTGTTGGCGTTTATCTGGCAGATTCTAGGCTAGGGCTACACGACGATCTTGGGCATGAAAGGTGTTGCACAACCAAGGATCACAGTTAGGGATGAGTGTTTCAAGTTCGGCGTACATGGTTCGGGTTATCTAAGAATTCCATTATGGTCTGTGGTAGCGGAATCCATAACAGAATTTTTGGATAACCCGAACCAGAACCTTCTATGCAGAACTTGAAACACAAGTTCACTCAACCCTAATCACAGTGTAGTAAGGGATCCATAGAAATGAATGGGATGGCATCACGACTAGCTTGTTTGCCATGAACGCAAAATAGAATCGAAAAAAAAATTCAGTAGTAGCAAATATGCGAGTTGCAATTAGACCCCATTCATTTCTATGGATGTTATGCCCAAGATCATCATGTAGCTCTAGCCTTATTATGGCTATCCAGCGTACCCAGACAGCCTAAGTGGATTGTCCCAGTATCACGTATTGTGATGTCCTCCCTCCCAGTCACGCAGTAGTACTAATTTCCTTAATCTGCTCTTCTCACCACACCTTCCCCTATTACAACCCAAGAACGTTCTAAATGCAGCCGTACTGTAAAGGAATTATAGGATAACTGATTCTGGGATCCAACGTTGTGATCTATTAACAGCTTATTACAGGATTCCTGGCATGGCTCAGGATATGATACATGGGATGATTATGTGGGCTAGGTTTCTTCCTTTCTCTTACTTCCCAGACTAGAAAATAGGAAAAAGAGAAGGTGGGTTATTTATCAAAGCATGGATTTTTAAGTCGGTTTTAGATAGCCCCTGCCCTGTGGAGGACACGCTTAATTCATGACGAGGTAAAGGCCTCGTCATAAATTAGGCACACCTCTGGCAGTCCATACGCCTGGAGCAAAAACTACACCAGCCTATGATTGGCGTAGTTTTCACTCCTCTTTTATGTCTGTTTCCAGGCCTAAGGGCTCATGCACACGAAAGTGTGCTGGCCGTGCCCGTGCTGCGGGCCGCATACGGCGGGTCCGCAATAAACGGGCACCGGCCGTGTGCAGCCCGCATCACGGATAGCGGACCCATTCACATTAATGGGTCCGCGATCCGGGAGATGCGGAGCGGAGGCAAGGATCGGAACACCACGGAAGCACTACGGTGTGCTTCCATGGTGTTTCTGGCCGTGCCTCCGCACTGCAAAAAAGTAGCGCAAGCACTACTTTTTTGCGGTGCGGACCCTCGGATGCGGATCGCGGACCCCATTCAAGTGAATGGGTCCACGATCCACATGCGGTGGCCTCACGGTCAGTGCCCGTGCATTGCGGACCGCAGTTTGCGGCCCGCAGCACGGGCACGGCCAGCACACGTTCGTGTGCATAAGGCCTAAATGTTAGTAAACTTCCCAGGACCTATGTCCCGGGCCCTGCTACACCCCCACCACTCCAAAGTGTAGAGGACAGCGTTAAAATGCCCATGTGACAAAATAGTGTCATATGGGCGTTTAAAAAGTCGCAAAAAGGGTCTGTTAGTTTATAGGAAATATAAAACTCACATTTTTTGTCAAGGGTGTTTTTGTGGACTAGTTGGTGTATTTTGGGTTTCTGGTGTGTTTTGAGTGCAGCATGTTGAAGCCTTTTGGGGTTTTTTTTTCTGCCATTTTAGCATCTCCTTCTCTATAGAGAAAAAGCCAGTTAAAAAAACATGGCTCACACAGTTAAAAAGACACTAAAAAATAGCATAAAAACCACAAAGAGGTTTCTGAGGTGTTCTTTCAATGGTAAAAAAAAACGCCAGACAAAATTCTTAAGACATCAAGATCTCTTGTGATTACGCTGAACCAGATTTAAGGTTCGGTTACATGCTGATTTTGGTTGTGCAATAGCTGACGCGCCCAAGGATCGCAGTGTAGCAGTGCTAGCATAGAAATTAATGGGGTCGTAGTACGACTCGCACATTTGACGACCCCAGAAGTCCGTTCTGTGATGGGTGAAAAACGCAGCATGTTCTATATTCTGTGTTTTTCACGCAGCCCTGGCCCCATAGAAGTGGATGGGGCTTCAGTGAAAACTGATGGTTGCTAAGAGATGTTGTTTGTAAACCTTCAGTTTTTTATCACTCACGTGAAAAATGCATCAAAACGCATCGCACCCACGCTGAAAAAACTGAACAACTAAACGCAATTGCAGACAAAACTGACTAAACTTGCTTGCAAAATGGTGCTAGTTTCACTGAATGGATCCGGAGCCAATCCGGTTCGTTCGTGTGAAAGAGGCTTTACAAAGATCTCACTCACTGTGCAGGTACTGTATTACGCTGCAATGAAAGGTGATGGCAGGCTCCTGAGACAGCTCTGTGACTGTACCATACATGCATAAGAAAATTAATACAAATTAAACTTTGGCTGCCGCTGTAGCTGTTCAATTTTGACTTTATAGAATTTTACAGGGTACGAGCGGAAAAGTGCTGTATGTGCCACCTGCCATTTTATAGGTTTGCTGTTGTCAGGAGCGTTTAATAAATCATCCATGTTTTTCAGAGCAGGACTGGTAGCATACCGCCATGCTGCGCTGCACTTGTCACCCAGAACAAAGAGATGTCCGGGAAGCCGTCTGTCTCTGCAGTTACCGCTGAGAATCCCATTCATTGCAATGCAGAGCAGCCCTATGAATAGCAGGCAGGATGAGGCCGCTGGAACTTATTAGATTAGCTCCACTTTTGTACTACTGTTTACCAGTGATATTATGTGCTCTTACCAAGGGAAAACTGACATTTAATGATCTGATTAGCCAATTACCAACCAGTGTGGTCCCGTTTATCTCTGGTCTCATCATCAAGGGAATTCCACTGGGTAGGAAACATTCATTGCACTTTTTTTACCTTTTTTTTAACTAGAAAGTTTTTACCCCTATAAATAAAAAATAAATCACTAGTCTTTGATGGTCATTTAAGAAGAATTCTACACCAGTTTTAGAAGTCAAAATAGTTGCATGACCACTTTTTGCATTTTTAAATGTTGCACAAGCTTTTTTACCCATTATTTATCGCAGTTTTGGTGCGTTTTTTTTAATGTAGCTTTTGTTGTAGTTTTTATGCAGATTCTCTGTTTATGTTAACAACAGGGGGGAAAACCACTCTACAGAAGGTCCAGAATCGCATAAACAACTGACATACTGCAGATTTTAAAGCCCACATGGCAGGGCAATTTTTGCACCTAAGGGAAAAAAGGCAAAGTGTACAAGATATTTGTCTAATGTCATTCACTCTGCCGACACTGTATTATGTTGCGGTTTTTCCGCAAGAAAATTCACTACTAAATAATCCACATTTTGTGCAGTTACCCTTCAGCTGGGTTTACAAGTGACTGAAAATCCAGGGAAAAAAATCAGCTGAAAAAACAAAACTGCATGTATTACGGCAGTTTTTGCCACGGAAAAGACAGCAGATTTCATCCTCTCCATTGCAAAGGGTAAAACCTGCAAGAGAAATTTGTCGCATAAGTTGACATGCTGTGGATTTCAAATCCACAATACCACAGATTTTCCAGTACATTTTTTTTAAGGAAAATTCTCATACACTTTGCTGGTAGTGTACAACTCTTCAGATTTGCCAGGCAAAAATCCGCAATGGCAAATTCGCAGCTATTCAGTCACGTTTGACCCTGGCCCTAGGGTCCTGTCACACACAGCTTTTGCAGCAGTTTTTAAAGCTCAAGCCAAAAATGGATACAGCAGGAAGGAGAAATATAAATATTTCCCATATATTTCTCATTCCCTTCCGCTTCCAGACAACTTCTTCCTTTGGCTAAACAAAAACTGCCACAAATACCTTCTTATGAACCGACCCTTATTCCAGCTCCAGTTTGTACCATTTAGGCCTCTTTCACACGAGCGTCACGGATTAGGTCCGGATGCGTTCAGGGTGCGTTCAGGAAAACTCGCACCATTTTGCAAGCAAGTTCAGTCAGTCTTGTCTGCGATTGCGTTCAGTTGTTCAGTTTTTTCCGCGCGGGTGCGATGCGTTTTGATGCGTTTTTCACGCACGTGATAAAAAACTGAAGGTTTACAAACAACATCTCTTAGCAACCATCAGGGAAAAACGCATTGCACCCGCACTTGCTTCAGGATGCAATGCGTTTTTCACTGAAGCCCCATTCACTTCTATGGAGCCAGGGCTGCGTGAAAAACGCAGAATATAGAACATGCTGCGTTTTTCACGCAACGCAGAACTGATGCGTGAAAAAACCGCTCATGTACACAGACCCATAGAAATGAATGGGTCAGGATTCACTGCGGGTGCTATCCGTTCACATCACGCATTGCACCCGCGCGGAAAACTTGCTCGTGTGAAAGGGGCCTTAGACTTTCCCAAGCTGCAAAACTGTGATATAACAGCTTTGGATCTTGTACCACTCTGTAATAATGCATGTGTGCCATTCAGGAGTCTGGGTTGACATTTATTGTTTTATCTGAATGAAAATCATATTGGTAGTCATTACCCAGCTTTCAATCAAAGTAAAAATAGCAGTGCAGATTTTGCTCCAAGATAGAGCATGCTGCTTTTTTTTTCTATGCTGGTTTTTCTTTCAGTTTTATTCATTGAAATGAATGGGATGCTTTTTAGAGGTATTTTTGGAAAATGCATGATAAACAGTGCCAAAAAACATTATGTGATCAGCCCTAAGACTGTTAGAAACAAGATTTTCTGGTCTGATGAAACCTAGATTGAACTTTTTGGCATCAGTTCTAAGTGTCATGTTTGAAGGAAACCAGGCAATGCTCATCACCTGCCCAATACTATCCCTACAGTGAAGCGTACTGGTAGCAGCATCATGCTGTGGAGGTGTTTTTCAGCAACAGGGACAGGGAGACTGGTCAGAGTTGAGGGAAAGCTGAATGGAGCAAGGTAAAGATATTCGTGATCAAAAACAGGAGTGTCTTAGAGACAACTATGTGAATGTTCTTGGGTGGCCCAACCAGACCCCTGACTTGAACCCAAACATCTCTGGAGAGACCTGAAAATAGCAGTCCACCAATGGTCCCCACCCAACCTGACAGAGCTTGAGCGGATCCACAGAGAAGAAGGGCTGAAAATCCCCAAATCCAGGTGTGCAAAACTTGTGGTATAATACCCAAGAAGACTGGAGGCTGTAATCACTGCCAAAGGTGCTTCAAGATTTAAGTTTTTCCTTTTCAATAAATTGATGGGGAAAAACGTGATTTTTTTTTTTTTTATTTTAGCACAAGACCACAAAATGTGAAAAAATTAAAAGGCTCAGAAGACTTTCTGAATGCATTGTACAATGCCATCATGTCACCACAGAGATTGTCCAGGCTTTTTGTTTTATCATTGCATATTTAACATTAATATAGCTTTCTAACATAGTTTGGGTTTTTTATTCATCATCATTTCAATTTGCTGTCAGTGCAAAGAGGCATGATGTCCTACTTGCCAATGACATCAATGACAATCTAAAGAGGTGAGCAAAAAGCGCAGAATAATATATTTTTCCTTATTCCCCATCTGTTTACTTAGGACACACTCCCAACACTAAGACCCCATCAGCAACACTCTAATACAAATACAGACAACACTCTAGACCTCCTAAATAAATATACAGACCCCTAAGTTGACACAGACCACCCTTTATACAGTCCCAAGCACAGTCCTATATAAGAACTCCAGGCCAGAACTCCCTGTATACAAACTCACTGTATATAGACCCCAGGCTAGGCCCCCTTGTAAACAGACTCCAGGCCAGCTCCCCTTTGTATAGACCCCAGACCAGAACCCTGCTGTATACAGAACCCACATAGGAGATGTACAATTTTTCCAGGAGATCTCTTTTTCTGGAAGTTGTCAACTGTGATTATTGATTATACTAAGAGGCATAGAGAACCAGGGGTACCTTCACACATACATACCAATACGGACACGTAAAAGTAGCCCAATACTTCTGACAGCTTAGAATTTGCTACTGTTGTACCCAGTCTCGTCAAAACCTCTGTAAACTAAACATCCATATCTCCATTCTGATACATCGCATTTGCACTGATACATTGAAACTATCAGTACAGGAGATATGAGCTGCTGAAGAACTTCAATTTTGCTCTTGAAGCCTATAAGGAAACCCAAATTAGCTTTCAATTTTCCCAAAAACATAATTTGCTGTATATTTTTTTGCAAATGAAATGAATCCCCTGTTCCATTCAGAAGTCCTAAATTATAATATCAAGGACAAGACCATAGTTTGCCTTATTTTAGACCCAACCCTGATAAAACCAATTACACCCCACCTGCAAAGCAGCTTAAACGTCTGGCTCTGATGGAGGTAAATTGTAGCCAGGGGTCACAAATAAAGTAGGATTTATCGGAAAATTCCAAGATATCACCCAGACCAGTCTAACTTGTTCAACCACTAGAAAATGTCCATCCCCACTGACTCTGCTTCATGTAAATATGTCCTCTCCCCCAGCCTATATCTTTACCTGTATTGTTATATTTTAACAATAATATGTAAATGGGGCACTTAGGCCCCTTCATTGTGTTTCTATTTGCATGCTACAGTTGCACAGTATACATTGGTCCCTTTATGTAGAAATGATGAAGTGTTCATGTGAATTCAAGCTTTACATCAGCCACAATACAGCCAGGACAACTTCTGCTTGGACCAATATGGTCTCTACAGTCTGTTCAGCGTGTCCACACATGGAACAGAAGGGGAGGGTGGGACCGTATGCATCCAATTAATGCGCACCAGCTCTATTTTCTTCCTCAGGAGAAGAAGGGCTCACATTTAAAATGATAAATGAACCGTGCTTGAAAAATAGCTGCACACGGTGGAAGGCACCATGTATCAGTCTGGTGCTGGCACTCTGAACAAAGCTCTGGGACCACCTTCATTAAAACAATTAGGCTGGAAGTCTTTGCAAAAGGCAGAACTCCAGCTGTTAGCTTCTGGGGCCCTCAATGCCTCCTTAGCAACAGGAGACCTAAGGGCACAGCAGGGTGGAGAACAGGGACACTAATTACATAGGTCAAGGGTCTCGTGTGCTAAGATAAGAAAGAACACACACTAGTTAGTAATTTTGAGCAAAAATAGAATAATCACAATGCACACTTTAATGAAGGCCTTATTCCTTAATAACACTGCTGATAATGAATGAGATGTAGCGGGGGCAATGTCTCAGTGTGACCCTTGTGCTAGGTTTTTATAATTCATGCTTTATTCAATAGCGTATTTATTTTTATGTCAAATACTGTGTGAATCTGTCAATAAAAAAAATTGCATTATACTTCTTCGGACTTTGCACAGTGGAGTAAGGAAGCCTAAACACCAGCACATGGACCCTTTTAGGCAGAACACTGGGCTAGTACGGCAGTGCAAGGTGCCTGTATGACACTGTATGCTCCGTGCACAAGGCCCAGGACACTGTTTTCTAGCAGAGACCCTCCGTCAATGGTCATGAAAAGCTGTTGACTCTTTCTAGAAATCTGTGTTTTGCACGACCAATCTCAAAATTTTAAAACCAACCTCAAAGAGCTTAGAATTAAACACCTACAACATGTTTCACTTTTTTTCAGAATCCTTTAATTTGACAAACATACTTCCATTTGAACATTCAAAGCAAATTTGTTCTGCCAAAATGATGTTGGGATGAACCAGGAACTTCTCCAGACCTCCACAAGAGACACCACTACTATAAACAGCATAAGATTGGTAGGGACATTGTTATGTATTTTGCATTGGGGCCCATAAGCTTCAGGTTATGTCTTTACGTCTTGCTAAAAAAAACAAAATGGATTTCAGCTAGTTTTCAGAAATAGGAGCCAAAACTAAGGACCAGAAGGAGAGAAGGTCGTATATGATGTGGTCAGAAGCACAGGTGCAGAAGCCAGGTCACACACAGGAAGTGAAGAATGCCTACAGTAAATCCAGAATGCCAGGTTTCATCAAACCATGGCTGAAGACCAGTCCACCTCTTGTATAAGTATACCTTGTCCAACCCTAGGGAGACTTCACACAAACTGTTCTCTTTTGTGAAATTCAAATAAATTGGTTCCACACAGTTTTATTAAAGATGTCCTCATTTAAAGGTGGTTAACCCTGGAGACCTGTACCCTTAAAAGAAGTATACGCTACTATAAGTAGCTAGTGTTTGTAGGCTGTACATGTTTTTAATGTAAACCTATTTTAAAGGTTTATTTCATAATCAGATCCCATACATTGGGCATTATATGAGGACCCAATTTACAGCTGTGGAATTTTTAGGAGTTTCTCATGGGGGATTTATAAGTGGTCATGAGGGGTCTTATTGTCATATTAGCTCCACACAGGATGTATCCTGCTGGCCTGTCACCCGCTCTCTTATTGTTAACTCTTGTGTCTCCTCACAGCATGGTGGTCTTGTCTTTCCATGTGCATTTGAGCAGTATGTCCTCATACATTTAAGTACAGCAGTCTCAAGGAGAAGATGAGACGTAGATTGATGGTCTGGTCACTGCTGATGTCCTGAAGAATCTTTTAGGTTAGGTCATCCATGCTAGACATTATGCTGTGAACAACCCTTTTGTTTTATTATATTGTTTTATAGCGATTACGGTGCCATTGTTTTGTCAGATTCTGTGCCAACCATAGAAAATTCAATTATTTTTTGATGGCCCAGTCCTACACAATCAGGTTAGTACCAGAGACTTAGTATTAACTAAACTAACATGACCTTTACATCTAGGACATGTTGTAATAGGGACATCTATCAGCTGTCTTAATAGTTCTATGCTACTAGGTGCTACTCAGTTCCTCTCCTCCCCAATTCTCCGGTGAGATTATATAATTAAGTCTGTAACTTTCGGGAGTGGGCCAGTTTTCTTTAGAAGTTTTTAAAGTCTTATGGGGCATTTTACATGGCTCGAGAATTGAGCAGATTATTGGGAACGACCATTCCTGTGAACGGTAGTTCCCAACAATTTGGCAATGTAAATGTGCTGAAACGCTTTTTCATCGGGTGATCTTGTCCTTCATGTAGACACCACCAATCATGGCTTCTGGGTAGCAGATCATGTGGTCTAAACAGAATTCTGCTGCTCAGAAACCATGAGTATGAGGTGGAGGGATATCAATAGTAAAAAGTAAAATGTAAATGCAGCTGTCTCCTTCACTGAACGAGCAACCAACAGCTACAAACTATGGCTTTCTTTCACCCCCAGTCAGTCACTAGAGCCGGCCGACAAGTCGCTCTGTGACTGATTGAAGGTAAGAGAAGCACTCCGGCCCCACACACTCATCTTAAGGTCTCCCCCCACCATTTTTTTATTTCTTGCCTTGCACCAATACTGGGAGAGGGATTGTCGCTTAGCAGAGTTGGGGGCGTTGTTTCAGGTGTCCTCTTTTTTGGGGTTAAGCAAGTGGCCACCATGGCCTAGGAGTGACTGCTACCTCTGTGCCCTCTATAGCTATGCCCCTGTATATTTCTCTACCACAAGAAGGAACAATTGACAGTTTATCAGCTAGATAGGAATTCTAATGTTCTACAAATGTTCATTCTGCATGAAATGATTCACAGTCATCTAATTGGAATCTGTCCCTGCAGTATCAGCGTGCCAGAGGGCATTATTTACTAGATAATGTGAGAAGCCCCCAGGGAGACCTTCCTACTCAATTCATACTCAGGGGGTGCTCCTTCTACTTTCCAGGTTGTCCATAGCTTTCTAAGTTGAATACAAGCATGCAGTGTGCTATTGTCCTGTATCCAATCATCCTATAATGCTATATCCATAGGTCTAAAATACATGATTATATTTCTGCATTGCATGATGGGGCTTGTAGTATATGAAAGGATACCATAAAGCACCTGCCGTTCTGACCTTTGTTTCCAGTCCTTCTCCCGTCTCTTAACCTATATCACTTTGGAGAAGTAAAGGTCCCCACACACATTACACTATTTCAGCAGAACCCACTGGGCTGGTTGACAGTCTAGCAAGTATGGGGGCCTCAGAACTCCTCCCCCAACAGAAGAAAATGGGAGTAGAAAAAGAGCACACATTGAAATTAAAGGAGTTGTGCCAAGTTTAGAAGTTATCCACTTTCCAGAGGATAGTGGATAACTACCTAATAGCTACCTAATAGCTGGGGAGTGTCAGACTGCTGGTATACCCACAACCCAACAACAGGGGTCCTGTTTCCCTGTGGCACCACCTGAAATAGTCGAGCGCTGTACTCGGCTATCTACGGCACTCCCATAGATAATGAATGGAGCAGCAATGCACATGCACAACCTGCCACCTCATCAGATTGTTGGGACCAGCATTCTCAGGATGTTCCCAGTGGTTGGACCCCCTGCGATCAGTTAGTTATCCACTATCCTATGGATAGGGGATAACTTCTATACTTGGCACAACCCCATTAAAAGTGGCAGGATGTTAATTAACCACTAAAGGTGTCTGACAGCAGCTTTCTTCTCTATCCCCATTGAAAGCACATATACTGGAGCTGCTGTAGATTTCAGTTTGGTGCACAGAGAGCCGGAGGAGACATCATTTATCATGAGGTCTATGCCTCATCATAAATTATATGCTGTCTCCAGCAGTGCCCGTCGTATCAAGACTGGCATAGCATGTGATAGTCTTAATATATCAGGCCCTAAATGTTCAGTTTCATAGTTCAAGGTACACTTGTAAATGTGGAAGCCATTGGAGTTCAGATATAATATTTGCATTAATCTGAATAGATTGCTCTCGGATGATTCTTGTTAAAGTTTCCCAGAATAACTAAGAAAAAAAATTAAGAAGGCCTAGTAAATTTTCTGACTTGTTAGGACATATGATGGAAGTCATGGAGAGGAGGAATCCTTCTATCAACCAGAGTGGTGAACAACAACTCTCTAGCAGGCCAACCTGAAAACCCATTCATTTGAATAGCCGCATGTAATACGGTATTGGCTAACTTCCCTTCAGCAATGTCAGCTGTTTGTAGGGGGGTCTAAAGAATCGGACCCACAGTGATAAGATCCCAAAATCAATCAAATTGTAGCTGTGGTAATAAAACTACTAGAACCAGAATACTTTATCTTATAGTTTATCTTAACTAGATGATCCATATAATAATACTTGATGAATCTTCGGAAAAAGGGGAGAACTCCTGGACGGGTTGGCAAATCTCCCAGGTGCCAGAGAAACCTCCCTGAGATCAATTCTAACCGCATGTGGCAGCGGGATGCTACATCATTAGACTAAGCCCTGGTCTCTAAAACACATGTAAACATAATGTCGTCTATATTTAAAGGGGAATTTGAAAAGCAGCAAAATCTTAGTGGCATGCATCAAGTACCAAATTCTTGGGCCTCTCAAAGGAATCTTCTCATTATATCTTCTACAGGGGTCATCCAAATCCTGAAAGGCAAGAGCAGTTCAGGATCCTAAGAAAACTGCACCATGTGGAAGCTGTAATAGTGGCGGTATAGGTGGCTATTTAGATTGTCACCCATCTTTCCCAGAAACAGGAGAAGGAAGAAAGTGGAGAAATTAGGACCACTCTTGGTGATTGCTCGCTCACTGATTTTCACCAGACATGAGACCAATATTTTATGCTCACAATATAAGTATGATTTTTGGTACAGCAGATGTTCCACTGTACAGCTGATAGAGCAGAGACTGTAACATACACAGCAGCAAACACAGCTGTCTATCACCGACTGGAACAGGCAGAATTTTTTTCCTTCTTCCATCCCTTCTCAGGATTTCTTGAAACAGTTTGAAGGAAGGAGGGAACAGTCAGTGAAAAGAGCTCTCTAGTGAAAGTAGTATATGGTGATTGGTGGGAGGGGGTGTTATTGAGCTGGGAGTGAGATATACACTGTGGTGCACAAGGAAGTGAATGAGAGAAATGAGCAGGGACATGCCATGACCGGCTGAGAGGGGAGTTACCTCTTCTCTGCAGATCCTTGCTTATTGCAGGATACGACTCCGTACAGGTGGCAAAGCAACAAATCAGATCATTTCAAGGAACGCAGTCAGTGGTCTCACACCCTTTGTGATAACCTTCTTGAAGAGCAAAGCACCTGTTCCACCTCACATCTATGGAAACCTCAGAAGACCAGAGAAGTCCAGAGAGGCAACCAAGGACTATGCGTAAAGGTGGTGCACGTTCAGGATCTCCTCAAAGGCTGAGGTGTCAACGACGCAGTGGTTCCTGCACCACCAAGAGCATCATCTCCTCTACTTCAGAAAGACGCAATGAGAGGGAGAGGAACAGGGTGAAGTTGGTCAATCTTGGCTTTGCTAAACTCAGACAGCATGTACCCCAAGCTCAGGGTCCAAATAAGAAGATGAGCAAAGTGGAGACCCTTCGGTCCGCTGTAGAGTATATACGTGCTTTACAAGGACTTCTTCTGGATAGGCAATCAGGAGTAGAGACACAAGGAGGACCAAACTCTGATGGACTCTCCCCATGTGGCAGCACCTGCTCAGTAGACTCAGGGTCCATGCCTCTGTCACCAGGGTCTTGTTCCCCATATACGTCTGAAGAGTGTTCCCAGGAAGACAGCAGTGTGTCAGATGCAGACTTGTTCATGACATTGCATGGCTGGTGATAGCATCATTATGAGGTAAGTGCACCTGTAATAGCAGAATTTACCAAGCAGGCAAACTAAGCACTAACCTATGGCAGCATGGTATTTAAGGTAAGATGTTGGGTAAGGGTATAGGAGGCAGAGTTAGTTGTCAAAAGAAAATTACAAATAAAGTTTATTGAACTAACAGCAGCACATGTTCATTATGTACTCTCTGACATGCTGTGTGCAAACAAGCACTATAAGCTCAGATGGCCAATGTCCACAGGATCTGCTCCTCAGGACCAAAATTGCTGTACAATATGTATCATAATGTGTGGGCACCTACAGGATCCATCTCCGTTAGCAGCTTCATTTGTCACTTTAAGTTGGTCATACACAGGGAGAATTTTCCAGAAGAAGTATCAGATAAATTGCACAAGTACTTTGGGCCATGTAAAGATGCATTATAAAATCTCTTACCATAAACTAAGTACAGTCCTGTATAAGGTATATTATTGGACAAATGTGGACCTGTACAAGGGACATGCAACAGTGGCACCAGACTGCAGATGCTAGGTTCATACCATGACACCCACAGAAACTTCAAACCTCTGTTCCTATATATTCAGCATGTGTATAATATGTATAGTAACCCAACATGCTCACAGCCCATTCATCATCTATGTAATCTGGATTGCTCTAGATTTGTGGTCCCCAACCTGTGGCTTTCCAGGTGTTGCAGTACCACAAATCCCAACATGTCCTAGAAGCAAAGGGGGTATCAAGTTACCTAGGTGTCCCATAGCAAGATTAAATATTTTACCTCATTCTGGTCATGGTCTCCACTCTGGTGCCTGGACCTTGTGCAAGACCTCATCTTCTCCTGAAGACATAATTAGTCTAACACCACCATCATCCAGATACCTCAGCATTTCCAATGGCAGCAACCCAGGTCCCTTACTTCTGAGGCTTCCTTAGCTATTGGGAACTACTGCCAGTATTAAGGTCCATACTAGGTAGTTATACCCTTGCATTTGAATGTACCCACTGAATACGGATTGTGTACCTAAACATATCTGAAAGATGTTTGTCAATGACATTTCAAAGGCAGATAAGAAGTATTGCAATGGTAATTTGCCAGTCAGTAGAAAATTATAACTCCCAGCATACTTTAACAAGCTCCATCTTTCTTGACCCTTGTCAAAAAAGATAGCAACTAGGATATGAAGTGCATGGGTTGCGACCAAGCTTTCCATGGGTTTTGAAGGGCAAACCACTTTGGTGCATACATCTGCCAGCCAGGAATGGGTGACAACCACCTTGGGATATAGGATGGTCATCCACATTGTCATCCAGCTTTACCAGATACAGATCTAATTAAAATGCACAGAACTTTCATCCATAAGAAGAAGACTCAAGGACATATTTATGGATGACTTTCACAGATGAAATAAAAGTGAAGGTATTGGTGGTATGTCACTAGCAAACACTGTAATGTGCATACGGCTGTCCATCAAGGGGGGCAGCTCTTGTGCTTTTTTATTTAGGAGGGAAAGTCTCTGCCATCTGATCACATCCTTTGCAGCATGGGAAACATTACACTACTTTGAGATCAATAGACATCTGTGTAATGTGCAAATGGCAGTGGCCCACAACAACAATGCTCTTTGCACTGACTTTCTGCTTTTGACCAACAGAAAATAAAGAGGGCCCCACATTGGTAATCTGGCTGACACTATTAAAGAGGGACTCTCCTGACAAGTCTGTTTTAGTAAATACTTATAGAATTCTCAAGCTTCTTTTCTTAGAACTCTGCATTATTCCATGCCTCTATTATTCCCCCTATAAATTTAAGAATACTTTGACAACCAGGTGATAGCATTCCTTCTTGTCAAAAGCTGTATCTGTGTGCAGTCTAACACTGTCAGCACTGATTATATGGTGACAGAGTGTGTGGGAAAACCCCCAGCTGATAACACCAAGTTGTCAAATTATTTATAAATTTTGATTAAGAATAACAGAAGAAAAAAAAGAAACAGCTCCAGGATTGTTATTTCATGGGGAATCAAATCATTTACTACAGGATAGGCAATCAATATTAAAAGACCAGATAACCTCTTTAAAGTTAGCAGTTGAATTATAGATGGTTTAATTCTATGGTTACGATAGAAGTGGGCCATAGCTAGGATGAGGGCACTGGCAGTGATGTGTTCTGGGTGCCATGTAAAGGGGTTTGGAGGGCAATCACAGCTTAAAAAATTCCTGTAGAACTTAATTTTTTAATCCAGAAATTAAAACTAACAAATATTAGAAATGACAGTGGTCAGCTAGAGATGAAACTGATTGCAGGGTTGAAAGAAACCCACTGGGCCTGACTCACCTATACCATGGTATTACCTACAGTACAAAGACATGATGGTAGCAAGGCATCTAGTCTTCATTTTGTAGTAATGCTAGGAAAAATTCCATCTAGACTTGGGGTTACCCCACAGTGGCCAATGATAGAGCAATTGGGACAACTCTAAAAAGCTGACCCTAATGAACCCTACTGAAATCCTACACATTTATCCCAGATACTTTCACCTGTTAATCCACTGGCATCAGTGGGAGGCAGGAGAGGTGAAAAGCTGGTCATAAACAAGGATTGGGTAACCAAAGGCCAGCAAGCTGAATCTTTACCCCAGGTATAGACAACCAAGCTACCACTGACCTTGGCACCTACAGAGGAGAACATGGACATGTTAAAGGAACCCTTTCAGCAAGACAGGTCTCTTTATGTTAGGGACTGTGAAAGGTGCCCCAAGGCTAGTGTCATACATAGGTTATGTGGCAGTTTTTGATTCACTTTTTGAGTCAAAGTAAAAAGTTAGTTGGAAAGGAATGAGAAGTATAAAGAAAGGACTTCTACTTCTTCCTGCTGGATCCAATTCTTCCTCAAAACCTATGTGACACCTAAAATAGTGCTAACTTGAAAGGTTTTTCTGAGATTTTGAACCTGATATCCTAGGTCATCATCAGTATCTGATAGTGGGGGTTCGACACCCAGGACCTCTTGTGCTTCAAACAGCTGATTGGCGGGGGTCATGAGCAGGGGCGGATTGGACCCTACAGGGATATTTCCGAGTTGGCCGATGCCCAGTTCTCCTGATGGCTGCAGGCCAAGTACATAATGATCTGATGCTCAACGGCCGCAGTTGCCCTCCTGAACTCAACTGTATTATCATCCTCAGTATAGTGATACAGTTGAATACTGTGGAGAGGCCGGCGGTATTTTGTGCTGCACTGTGGTATTTGATTCTCATGGGGCGGTGCTTTGTGGTGCACTGTGGTATTGCAGGCTCTGTCTACTTCTCTTGTCCCTGCCTACATGTGTTGGCTCTGCCTATTTATGTTGCCCCTTCTTCTATCAATTTTACGCCAACTAAAATATGGGGCTACTTTTAGGTTTTTTCCTGGGCCACTTTATGTTCCCAATCCACCCCTGATCCTGAGTGTCGGACCCTCACCGATCACATACAGATGACCTATCCTGAGGATAGGTTATCAGTATCAAAATCTCGGAAAACCCCTTTAATGGATGCAATAGATTGACTAAGGCCCCATTCACACGACCGTATGTACATTTCCGCATCTTATCCACATTTTTGCGGATAAGATGCGGAACCATACGGACCCATTCATTTTTCCATAGTAGAAAAAAAAATGCGGAATGCATACCGAGTGCATTCTGCATCCGTATATTACGGAAGTTCTCCCGCAAAAAAAATGAAACATGTCCTATACTTGGCCGCAAAATCACGTCTGTAGCCCCATTAAAGTCAATGAGTCCGCAAAAATGCGGAACACTACGGAAGACTTTCCGTATGTCTTCCGTTACGTTTTTATACGGATCACGGAATACATATGGTCGTGTGAATGGGGCCTAACTGATGATATAACATGAATCTAGAAGAATGAACATATGCGCCAGTTCCCTTCTCTTTTTAAGCCATTTGGCCATTCAGCAGTGTGATGGATTAGGATGTCAGGCTTTCAAAATGTAAAGAGCCTGGCACATTGTCACATAAAACCTCAAGGTACGTCTGACTGGGAGGAGAGACGATCATTATCAGATGTGATGTTGGCTTCTAGTTCCGCACATCCATGTAGCCATTATTTAACTTTTTAGGGCATGGTAAAGGTAAACCCACAATTAAAGAGACTATCTCAACATGATCAATCCTATTAAACCAGGCATACAGCCTGGTAGGGTTGATCATGCTGATAAAAACAGTGGGGTCATTTATTAAGACTTGCGTTTTATGTGCCAGTCTTTTAATAACCCCTGCGCTGGCGATGGATTCGCCAAAGTTATGTAGAGGCGCCGGCCTCTACATAAATCCGGCCCATCTACCGCCGGTCTAAATCTATGCCATCTTCCTTGGTGGTGTAGATAAATGGTGGTGGCCCACCCCCTTCCCCGCCCACATAACACCCCTTTTTTAGACCTGACATGAGCAGGGAAAAGTCACAGATTGCGGTACAAATAACCTTTGCACCACAATCTGTGCCAGATATGGTGTATATCAGTTAGTAAATGACCCCCAATATTTGTATTATGCATATCCGTGGTCCCTTGGCTGAGAATGTTTTTTACATTTTTTTTTACACGTTTTTATTTACATTCCAATGACCTAACTGGAACACCAAGGGACTGGCCAAAGTCCTCGGAGCAACAGTTTGTTGTAGCCCCTCCTCCTTCCCCAGGATTGACAGTGCTAGACATTGGGTATAGCTAGGGTGACCAGACGTCCTCTTTTCCCCGGACATGTCCTACTTTTGGGCATTAAAAAAATGTCCGAGGGAAATTGGAAAATCGTCTGGGATTTTGTTGGACTGCCTCAAACTGTTTGAGTCAAACATAATTTATGTTTGACTCAAACAGTTTGAGGCAGTCCAACAAAGTCATTTTAACTTTTAAAATGGCCTTTAGGGTTAAAAATAATAAAAACAAACTCACCTTTTCCACTTGTTGGCCGCGCAGCCGGTCCGGTGTCTTCTTTCTTCTTTCCCGGCCTTGCAGGACCTGCAAAAGGACCTTTGGTGACGTCACCGCGGTCACCACGTGGTGAGCGCACTCACCGCGTGGTGACGTCACCAAAGGTCCCTTTGCAGGTCCTGCAAGGTGAAAGAAGAAAGAAGACACCGGACCGGCTGCGCCGCAAACAAGTGGAAAAGGTGAGTTTTTGAAAATTATTTTTAACCTCTAAGGGCCATTTTAACAATTATTTTACCATGTTATAACGGAAAATAATAAAGGGAAGTTCGGGGTCCCCATTCCCTGGGGTATAGTGTAATGCCCCCCCCCCAAAAAAAAAAAAAAAGGTGTCCTCCTTTTCTGAAGCCCACATCTGGTCACTCTAGTATAGCCATGTTTTCTTGTGCATGCTCTCCCTGTCTCAGAGTTTGTTCTGTGTTCTCCTGCCGCTCTCCGAGTGCTGAGACCTGACATCTGTTCCTGCGTTGTATCTCCCAGTCTCAGCGCTTGATCAGTGTATCTCCTGCTGCAGACTAAACTTTGAGACCGGGAAATATAGGGCGACACAGATGTCAGGTCTTAGCACTTGGAAAGCAGCAGGAGAACACAGACCAAGGCACAGGCACAAGAAGACATGGCTATACCCAATGTCTAGCACTGTCAATCCAGGGGAAGGGGGAGGAATTGACGGGGCTGCAACAAACGGTTGCTCCAAGTGCATTGGCCAGCCCCTCGGTGCCCCTGTTAGGTCATTAGCATATAAATAAAAATGTGTTTTTCTCAGCAATGGAGCCTATCATAATAAAGTTATTGTTTTTATCAGTATTATCAACCCTACCTGCTGTATGCCTGGTTTAATAGGGTTGATCATACTGACGGAAGCACTTTAAAGAGGAAGGTTCCCTTTATTCTTTTAGTACTATTTTTAACACTTGATTTATGTAGGAAATAAAATGCAGGCGTAAGGATATTGGGTACTGACTACTGAGGCACCCACAGACTGGTGCCCCTTTTTAGCATCAGAAGAGCTAGGTCTCATGGCAGACCATGCCCTGAGGTCCAGTCTGTTTGCTGACACTCTCTTCCTTTCATTGGAAGTCTGCTTCTGTTTACCAAGCTCCTTTCTTCTCAGAGTCTAATGCACCAGGTCTTCATTCTTAAGAGTAGCATTATTTGCTGACTTTATCCCTCGTGACTAAGAATTTCACTGTTTTCTTTATCTTCCTTTGTGAATCTCAGGTTCTTTTCTATCTCTGAAGTTTTGAGAGTTTCACTGGGACCTTTCAGTTCAACGAAACCCACTTTATTACTAATATGTAGCTATCCATTAAAGGGGTATTAAAGGGGTTGTCTCTAAAGAATGTGCCTCGGCAAACAGTTGATTTTGTCAGCCAGGCATCTCAGACGAATCGCCTTACATGTAATACAATGATGTCCCGTTTCCGCTGGTGGCGCTGTGTTCTGACTCGTAGAATGGGGTTCCAAGCAGTAGAACCCTCCATGCAGTTCATATCCCGTATGAAGACAAAATATTTAGACAGGAATGTCTTATTTTATAGATCCTGATCATGCGTATGAAAATTGCTTACACAGGAATCAAGCAGGCAGAAAGCATTAGCTTCTACTCAGGGCCGGCCTTAGGGGTGTGCGACCTGTGCGGTTGCACAGGGCGCTTCACTCCCGGCCAGTTAAGGGGGCGCCCTGCCAGAGCGCCCCCTTAATGGCCCGGCCGTGCCCTGCAAGTGCGGCGGTGGGGCAGAGGGAGATGAGCGCTTCCTTTGTACTTTCCAATTTGTTATGATCCACTCCTGATTTTGGTTTCTAAAACTGCATCAGGAAACCTGAACATGTGACCGTACCCTCATATTTCCAAATTTCCAGTGATTCCATAGGCATGTCTTCCTTGACATAAGAGATATAAGTATATTCAGTTGCGGATTCTCTGCAGTGGAATTTTTTGCAGCGTTTACAGTGCAATCAAAGTGGATGAAATGGTAGAAACGTCATCCACACACTGCAGAGAAAACCCGCAAACTGACCTGCGCTGCAGGTTTTCAGTCTGCGTCATGTCAATTTTATGCTGCTGGTTTTACCCGTGACTTTCGACCTTTGCAATGCAAAATTGAAAGCTGTTGATGACCTACTGCAATATCAGCAGTGTTACCGCCACAAAAACCAGCCTATGCCAGGCTGTGTTTTGTTGGCGGTTCTCCTCCCAATCAGCTGCGGATTTTCCTTAGGGTACAGCAACAAATTTCCAGGAAAATCCACATGGTTACATTAAAATTTTTACAGCATGTACATGTGATTTTTTTTTTAAATCTCATCCACTTTGCTGCTATTGCAAATGCTACAGATCTTCAGCACATGTGGATGTGCCCTTATCCAAATTTGGTGTCGTCTCCAATTGCCACATATGAGCGTTTGTTAAAAATTAAAACTTTGTATGCTTCCAGGAAATTGAAGGCGTTTGTAAAATTGTATAGAGCCATATTGTGTTGGGGCCCTCAGGGAGTTATAATAGTGGCCTTATCATTTGCCTCCTACCTTTCCAAGAACACGTAACTAAGAAAAGGATGTTCAATAAAGCGAATTGGAAAAATATGTTTATTTTCTTTCAAAAACAGTGGCACACGTGTCCACAGGTTACGCCTTTTTACTGACGTAAACAAAAGGGGTTTAAGCTAGACAGCTTATATATTCCCAAAATGGTGCATTAAAAACTATAACTTGTCCTGCAAAAAATGAGCCCTCAAACAGGTACATTGATGAAAAAAAAAGTTATAGCTCTTGGAATGCGATTTTGAAAAAATGTGTCTGATCACTATAATATAATATACTTTGCTGTCTACATTAACTTTTTTCTTCTCTGTCCTTTAGGTCAATGGTGGGATCCGGCTTTGAATAAAATTCTTGCAACGATATCTCTCATCGGGACAGGAAAAGTTTCATTGAATATGTGGAGACCGTTATTTATATGGGACTTTGTAGATAGATATGTATGTTTGCTCAGTTTGGACCGTTTGTATTTAGGAGGGTCATATGTTTGGTAAAAATCAGTATTTTTGGCATGTTGAGGGGTGAGTGGTAAGCCCCTATTCATGAGGCTTTGGATTTGCTACACACTCTTTGATTCTAACTCAGAGGGACCACAAATCCACCTCTGGAGAAGGGCTTTTAAGAGAGACCTATTGTATACTGAAATCCCCATCTCTTTTTATGGATCTGAAAAGGCACTGTTTGCTGAGAGCTTTCTCTTGCTCCAGGCTCCATAAAGGACTGAACCCCGTAGCCATATTAATTCTACTAATGGATCCGAGAGTAAACAGACCAAGACAGACCCTGCATAGCGCAAAAAGCAAAGAAAATCTCTGAATAATATATACATCAAAAAGCCTTTTGTGGCTTAGTACCTCAGTGACAGAGATGGGCCATTGTATTGGTTGTCAGATTATAGTAAGTGCACTGTGAACTATTCACATTTTCATCGAAGCATCTCATCTGCCTGCTATATTAGCTGCTACTAATAGATATATACCATGAGTATACCCTCCAGTGGACCAGGAAAGACTATGGGCCACCAGGTACATCTACTTTCTCAACATACACTTCCAGTCAGGGACCTATGCTGGTCCATACAGCTAAGAGACATCCAATATCCAATGCAGTCACCCCACATGTGCAATGCTCAATGTAAGCCAACCTCCCCAGCTGACCTTGTAATTTGTATGAGTGGAGTCCTAATTTTCCCCTAATGGCAGATTCTAGGGGAAAGTTGGGCATGTTGGATCTTAATATGCCGAATCCTTTTGTTATCAAGGGAAAGGGAGATAAACCACTGCATAGGTGTCTAGCAGCAGCTTATTCTCTTCTCCATATTGATAACACATGCATTCTCAACTAAGCCTAACATACATCTGTATGGGGGTTGGAAGAAATACGTGTCTGCTGAACCAGCATCTGTTGAAGGTGAATGGCCACCCTTACTCTACTGGGCTTGAACAACTACTTTACATGCACTACCGTCCTTGCACTAGTCCAGACAATTAAAGGGGTAGTCCATGTGTTTAATACTGATGACCTATCCACAGGATACTCCTGGTACCCCTGCCAATCAGCTGTTTGAAGAGGCTGTGGCTTTCCGATGAGCGCCACGGCCTCTTCCTAGGCCACCAATGTCACCTTCATCACTGATATGGCCTATGCACAGCTTAGTCCCATTGCTGAGCTTCAATACCAAGCATGGCCCCTATTCAATGGACAGTTCTGTGCCTGGTAAGCTGTAAGGAGACCCCGAAGTTGACCGGCGAAGCAGCCTCTTCAAACAGTTGATCAGCAGGAGGTGCGGAGTCTACGACCCCCACCGATCACATACTGATGACCTATGCTGAGGACAGGTCATCAGTATTAGATACTCGGAAAACCCCTTTAGGCCTAATGCACATGACCATGTCCATTTTGCAGTCTGCAACCCATGGATCCACAAAATATGGATAACGGCCATATGTATGCTGACTTCTTCTACAAAAACTGGCTATTCTTGTGCGCAAAACTGACAGGTATATGACATGTTCTATAATTTGCAGAATGGCCAAACGGATGCGGACAGCACATGGATGACATCTCTTTGCTGTCCGCATGGAAATTAATGGGTCCCAGTGTGATTCAGTCGTTTGCATGAGGCCTTAATAAAATAACCAATGATTGCTGTTTCCCATACAGTTTCCCAGCTATATAGTTGCCTCAATCTACTAGACCTGAACAGTCTAAACCCCAATAGCTACAACTACTTTCCCAACATGCAGTGCCATGTAGGGACCTACTGTATAAATATACCAATGGCCCATTTAGTCACCCTACTTGAGGGTCTCTACTGGACCTGGTCAATCCATGTCTCCCCAGCTATAATGACCCATCACTTCATGCACTACCACAACCATATGGTCTATATAGTTAAAATGACTAACGGTTTCCAAACAATGGCCCATACAGTCACCCCTGGTTATGCAATATTTATATGTATCTACCTCCAAATGCTAGTAGTAGTAATATTTAAGATGGAGGAGTCACTCCAGACTAGCTTTATAATTTGTTAGTCAAAGCACTGATAATTGGGATTCCTCATGATAACTATGTATTTGCATTGTATCTTGTGTGTTATTTGTTCAGTCAACTACTCCAAAGCCACAATGCACAGATGGACTTTCTTTTTTTTCTAAGAAGAATGTAGAAACCCATGAATCATGGCAACTGACTGAAACTGGAGCCAATTCTCCATGTAAATAGAAGAACTTGAACCAAGAACCCTCATTTACTTGGCTTCTATCATGGCCTGTAAAGACTTGTGCCTATAAACTGTCTGACTTCCAGGGAATCAGCATTGAGCATCGCTATCTCCAAGTGCATGATGGGATTGCACTTTAAGCATAGATATTTCTGGATAAAGGACATACTGCCTAGAACGGCATTTGATTGCTGATTCACAAACTAAGTTATTTATTTGTAGATAATTTCTTTTTACTTTACAGATTTTCTAACCCGCACATAAAGCTATTTTTCTAATTAAAAACAGAAAATGTTTTTTTAATGTTATTATAACTTGCGTTATCTTTTGTATAAACTGGAAGATAGTTAACAAAAACAACTATGTGGGACTCCTGTATTCTTATATAACCAAGAAACTATGCTAATACTATGCCAACAACCATAATTGTGATCCTTGAAAGGGATGTCCAGCCTTTTTTTTTAAATTTGCTCCCCAGCCAGCTGTATTTGTGGAAAAATCCATACTCACCAGCTCCCCGCCACCCCATTCCTGCTCCCTGTCTCTCTTCACTGGTATTTCCGTTCCTGTTTGGCAACTTCTGCATCGACAGGGTTATGTGTGCCAATAACTAGCCTCAGTGGTGATGTGTCTTCAAGCGGCACATGACCAAGCAGTGACATGTCACTTGGGGACATGTCACTGCAGAGGCCAGTCATGGGCTTCAGCGGCGCACATGGCCCAATCCTCGTGGAAGTTAACAGTTGGGAATCAAAAGACCAATAAGAGAATCAGGGAGTTGTAATTGAGTGGTGAGGAGCAGGTGAATATGGATTTTTCCACAGGTACAGCTGGTTGGGGTGCTTTAAAAAAAAAAAAAAAAAAAAAAAAAAAAGCTAAACAACACCTGGGGTTGTCCAGTTAAGACATTCAGTTTTTATTAGAAGGATTCCTTGATTACAGGGTTAATTATGGGGGGGCAGTAAGTCTTTGATTTATCTACAGCATTACCACAGGGCAAATGAAGCATTACACTACTCCAATTGAAATTAATGGTCTGTCAGTGGAGTACAAGAATGTCTTGGGTCCTCCAGAGCAAAAAAACAATTTCCAGCTTTCATCCACTCTGCCTAATGATGATGATAGTTCTCAAAGGTGGACTTTCGTTAGGACAACATGATCTAATATAATATTTGAGTATAGTTTTTTTTTTAAACCAGACAAACTGTTCACATATATTCTTATTCAAGGTTGAGAGCATTCATTTTATAGTAAAACTAACCAGAATGGGTACTAAGTTAGGATTCATATATCACTTTGGGTACCGCAATGGGATCTTGAGGGTGCCTTAGATTCCTTCCACCAGATAATGACAACTAAAAAACCTATATGATCTTGATCTGCAAATGGACAATCTATGAAATCCTGTAATATTTGGAGTATGTAGTAGAAATGACAGCAACTGAATAAATAAATCATAGGTGGTGTTTCCATCTAGGGCTTATCGGGGCCTATATACAATTTGGATATATGTGTAAGACCAGCCCCAAATATTCATTGCCCCACTTCACACATTTTACAGTAATTTGTACAGTAAATATACTGGAAGGGTGAGTGATAGGAACTCCATGTCTTCTACTTTTGTATCCTCGGTCCCGAAGATCAAAGATCATAATGTGACCTCATTGGTGCTAACATTCTCACTGTCTAAGCATGAAACAGGGGTGTCCAAAACCTGTTTTCCACTTCTTGTAACTCCTTGTAATAAAAATGCATGATTTAGATTAATGATAATCATAGTGAAGTGAGGGAAGCAAAGCTAGACAGGCTAAAGTTGACCACCTAAGGCCGAGACAGGTGTCTAATTTCTTCGCACAAGAAAAGCTATTAATCCTCTATGGATGGAGTGGTATAGAAGAAGCAGAGAGACAGGTGCATGTGTATTCTGCTGATGGTTCTTGGTGGACAACCCCAAAATGAACAGAATGCTATTCCATCCGGTTTGCGTTTAGTTGGACCATCATTTATTTATCAACAGGACAATGACCCCAAACACACCTCCAGGCTGTGTATGGGTTATTTGACCAAGAAGGAGAGTGATGGGGTGCTACGCCAGATGACCTGGCCTCCACAGTCACCAGACCTGAACCCAATCGAGATGGTTTGGGGTGAGCTGGACCGCAGAGTGAAGGCAAAAGGGCCAACAAGTGCTAAGCATCTCTGGGAACTCCTTCAAGACTGTTGACTGTTCAAGACACCTTATTTTTCTAGTTCATATGGACTGCCTCTAAAGATTGTACGCCGCGGCCTAGCCTCGTGCATATGACGCATTCGCGCATCAATAGTACGCTAAGGATTCGTACGCACTTTTGTATGCTAATGCTTACGTATTGTGTACTTTTAACTACGCTCACTGTAAGTACGTAATTTGGGCAGGAATATTCGCAAAAAAAGTGTTGTTTTTTTACGTAGATTCGACAAATAAGTTCGTTTAAACACGAATCTTGTCAAAAATTCTGCAAAGCAAATTGTGAATGATTCGGTCATCTCTAGTCATGTTAAATTTTTTGTTTTAATGCACCATGTTTCAGCAATGGCACTTTTGAGGCATTTTTTCCATACCCTTTTCTATAAGAAAAAACTTTTGAAAAAAAAAATCTCAATTCACAAACACCACTAGAAATGCCATAATAATAGATGTGATGTGAAAAAATGAACATTTTTCCGAGTGTTTTTTCAATGGCAACAAAAATGTCAGATCAATTGTATGTATCAAGGGAGTCAGCAGTATTGTGTTCTCAAAAAATTCTATGGTACTGGTCAGGATATTTTACCATAATCAAAATTGTACATATGGAATCTAAAGAGATTATCACAGTCAGGTGTGGTATAAAAAAAGTAGCACTTACCTGCTGAGTCTCTGGCACTGCCATTCTGATCTTCCATGCAAAACTGTAGTGATGATATCAAATCAACAGCACATGACCGTTGCAGCCAATCACTGGCCTCAACAGTGTTCCTTGGAGGCCAGTGATTTGCTGTTATCAACATAATGTCAATGCTGCAACCTTGCAAAGAAAGACTGTCAGTGAGGACCAGAATGATAGCCCCATCATCTGAATAGGGATGTTTCTGCATACCTAGCAACTTTTAAAAAATGTAAAGAGGGACAACACCAGAGGCGGACTGGAATGATGCCTAGTGGGTTGATGCCCAGTGGGCCACCCAAATCTGTTGCACGACTGCTGGCTGGCTATATAACGTTCTGAGGACACAGATACGATTGAAGTCAGGAGATTCACAGCCATCCCAGGACCGGAGAACAGACACCGAAATTCAAGACTATCGCACTGGATCCTCTCTCTAGTACTCCCTAGGGTCATGCAGTGGATGGAGGACACACTCTTTCCAATCACCCTGGTATTGGGGCTTCTGTAATTAGGGTGCCCATGACGGTGGATGTGCAGTACCCCAAACCTGGAGGTACTGCAATTGTAAATAGTTGTGTATTGTAATTGTGTCTTATTTGGCCGTAAGTACCAGTTAAGATGTGGATGGCAATGGTTGACAAGGAACAGGGCTAACCGCCTTGTTCATCCCTTCTTGGTAGGGGTGGGCTGATGTACACGTCTGAGCTTCTAAGAGGTATTCTCCAGAGAGAACAACAGCCCTCAAGTAAAGCCTTGAGAAGCAGACAGCAGAGTGACCAGCTAACACCTGCATCAAAGACACTGCTGTGAGGTGAGGGAGTATGACTAAGACACCCATCACCCAGTATACTACTAAGCCACTACCACTCCCATCCTCTATACTGGCTCATCTGGGGCTCGCTACAGATGTTTAGTCAGGGGCGTAGCTATAGGGGGTGCAGAGGTAGCAGTCCCTACCGGGCCTAGGAGCCTGAAGGGGCCCAAAGACCCTTGTGCTGCATAAGATGACACTGGTATTATAGAAAGTGCATGCTGGTCAAGTTACACCTCTGACTAGATAGAAGGGATTAGGTCAATGTCGTACTGGGGTGCCCTGGGCCTACCAGTAAAAGTTGTTCTGGGGGGCCACTGTACAGCTACATGCAAAATATAACCTGCTAAGACAGTGACAGGCAGCAGCAAGACGCTACATGATGACTGACTATTGGGGGTCCCTGTAGCAACTTTGAGAAAATGGATCGCAGGGGAAAGAGCACTTTGGCTGGCCTGCCTCTCTACCTACAAATCATCTCAGCCACCTGGTGTATCTATAATAATACTAAACTAATACTAATAAAATCTTGGTAGTTTGTTAAATACATCTACCCAGTTTTTTATATGGGCGAAAGGCTGGTTGGGATGCTGCCTATTAGTGTTGAGCGAGCATGCTCGGCCGAACTCGCTGTTCGGCCGAGCATGCCTACGCTCGGGTCCGCTCGGTGTTTGGCCGAACACCGAGTGTACTCGAGCGCAATGCTCGAGTCTCTTCCCCGCACTGGAATATTGATTTGTACGCTAATGCGTACGAATTTGTATGCTAATGCGTACGCATTTGTACGCTAATGCGTACAAATTCAGTTAATTAGCATACTTTTACGAGTGAAAGGAGTAAAAGAGGAGAAGTCGGGATTCTGACCTTTTTCTATTAACCAGACACCCTCCCCTCTTCCGAGCGGGGGGTGCCTGCTTTAGTCCCATTGACTATCATTATGCTCGGGTGCTCGGCCGAGCACTCGAGCAACCCCTAGTGTTTGGCCAGAGCACCCGAGCATACGAGGTCAACACTACTGCCTATCTATATCTAGTGCAATCAGTCTACTGTCACTTGTGTAGGGGATGGGGAACTAGTGGCCCATCTTGCTTAGGGGCCCACCAAGGGATTCACCTGTGGGCCCATCCGAGCCTGAATGTGGCCCATTACAAAGAAGGAAATTATGACTATGAAGGGTTATGAAGTCTACTCTCTATCTGACTCTATCACTCATTATCCCCATACAGTTTATGGCAGCGTCTAGGTGCACATTAGTAAATGTTCCTATTATGATGTAATAGCTTCCGCTTTATATAACATGCTGCTAACGTCACTGTCTGTGAAAGGGTTTGACCAGATGTTGTGGTAGTGTCTTGATTGCAACATGGTCATGCCGTAGTCTCACACTTCGTGGCAGTACAGGCCACAGCTGGCTCCTGTACTAATGAACACTGCTTAGTCATTCTGCATTGTTAATAGCCATTTGGTATTGTGGGTGTCGCACGGCCATTAACAGTTCAGACCTGCTACACAGTGTGTTCCTCATTAGTTTAACAGGTGCCACGTGGTATGCGACCGCAGCGTACCAACTGTGACAATACCGCATTGTGTAGTTGTACCCTCAGGATACGTTCACACAGAGCTTTCCCATTTTGGGAAGTTGAGATGTAGATTCGATGCAGAATCCGCACCAAGAATGAATGTCATTTCCTCCTTCTACGCCACTATTTTTATCAATCTACTTGCGGAATAAAAAACATACCGTGTAAATTACCAGGTGTTTTTTCCCACTGATATAGGAGATGGACTGCGTGCACTTTCTGTGCAGAGTTTGCCGAAAAACTACGTCGAAAAATCAACCGTCTGAACATACCCTTACAGTGCCTTCACCCTAAGAAAATTTCTGTGACTGCAAATCAGTTCCATTCATCTAAATGGGGTTGTTTAGATGAATGGAACTTCTCAAACAGCTGATCAGTGGGGATCCCCGTTCTCAGACCCCCACCGATCAGATTCTGATGAGATGTACAGAGAATAGGTCATCAGTTAAAAAGTCTCATAAAGACCCCTTTAAGTAGGTTTAAGTAAAGAAAGGAAAATAAATGCTGCAGTAAGTTTTTTTAGGGATTATTTTAAACTAGGAAGTAAGGGAAGAAAATGGGGAAGCACTTTTTTGGGGGGGGTTGGGAATTTTTTTTTTCTATGGAGGGGAATTGGGTATTTTTTTCAGGGAAAGTAGGGGAAAGGAAAGTTTTGGGGGATGTTTTATTTTTTGTGTGGGTTTACTGGCAGGTGACCGCAATATAGGACGGTGCTTGACTCTTCACCTTTCTACCAGCTCTTTTTCTTGCCAGATTGTAGATGTTTTTGCTGACGCTCCTCAGAGTCCAGGAGGATGGTGGTACAAGTGTGCTGGCCTGAGTCCTCCATCTGGATGCCCACTGATCTTTAGACAGGGCTCCTGGGTGACCTTGGGTACATTTTGATTATGCTATAGAGATAAAATGGAAATTGTTAGAATCTGATATATCAGGAAAATTTCTAATCTGGATTATTTGTATCATTGTCATAATCAGTGAGCGGTTTTCTGGGATTACTATGGTGTTTAACAGATATGTTCATGTAGTTGCTTACCTCATGTACATGTTCACCATGCTCTCAATCTGGAGTCTCCAGAGCCGTTTCCACCATGTAAACCAATCACTTTGGTTTCCATCCTGTATGTAGCAGTTCCAGTTGCTGTATCCAACCAAACCCATGATGCAGGTGGTTGATGGTTCTTTATCTTTACCTTTTCTGCTATGATCTCCTCCACTGGGATCTTGTCTCTATGATGTCATATAGAGAATCTTCATATCAGGCCAGGCTTCTCATGATGTCTCTATGGCAGGTGATTGATGTTTCTTCACCTGTTCTGGCCATAAGTTTATTCCTCGAGAGGATGTTGTCTCTCCAGATATAACATTCTGAGAGCATGAAGACATGTACAAGATAACATGCCGAAGACTGCCAGTTCAATCTTTACAAAATACAGTACAGACCAAAAGTTTGGACACACCTTCTCATTCAGTTTTTACATGACTATAAAAATTGTAGATTCACACTGAAGGCATCAAAACTATGAATTAACACATGTAGAATTATATAGTTAACAAAAAAGTGTGAAACAACTGAAAATATGTCATATTCTAGGTTCTTCAAAGTAGCCACCTTTTGCTTTGATTACTGCTTTGCACACTCTTGGCATTCTCTTCATGAGCTTCAAGAGGTAGTCACCTGAAATGGTATTCCAACACTCTTGAAGGAGTTCCCAGAGATGCTTAGCACTTGTTGGCCCTTTTGCCTTCACTCTGCGGTCCAGCTCACCCCAAACCATCTCGATTGGGTTCAGGTCTGGTGACTGTGGAGGCTAGGTCATCTGGCATAGCACCCCATCCTCTCCTTCTTGGTCAAATAGCCCTTACACAGCCTGGAGGTGTGTGTTGGGGTCATTGTCCTGTTGATAAATAAATGATGGTCCAACTAAATGCAAACCGGATGGAATAGCATGCCGCTGCAAGATGCTGTGGTAGCCATGCTGGTTCACTATGCCTTCAATTTTGAATAAATCCCCAACAGTGTCACCAGCAAAGCACCCCCACACCATCACACCTCCTCCTCCATGCTTCACGGTGGGAACCAGGCATGTAGAGTCCATCCGTTCACCTTTTCTGTGTCGCACAAAGACCAAAGATCTCAAATTTGGACTCATCAGACCAAAGCACAGAATTCCACTGGTCTAATGTCCATTCCTTGTGTTCTTTAGCCCAAACAAGTCTCTTCTGCTTGTTGCCTGTCCTTAGCAGTGGTTTCCTAGCAGCTATTTTACCATGAAGGCCTGCTGCATACAGTCTCCTCTTAACAGTTGTTGTAGAGATGTGTCTGCTGCTAGAACTCTGTGTGGCATTGACCTGGTCTCTAATCTGAGCTGCTGTTAACCTGCGATTTCTGAGGCTGGTGACTCGAATGAACTTATCCTCCGCAGCAGAGGTGACTCTTGGTCTTCCTTTCCTGGGGCGGTCCTCATGTGAGCCAGTTTCTTTGTAGAGCTTGATGGTTTTTGCAACTGCACTTGGGGACACTATCAAAGTTCTCCCAATTTTTCGGACTGACTGACCTTCATTTCTTAAAGTAATGATGGCCACTCATTTTTCTTTACTTAGCTACTTTTTTTTCTTGCCATAATACAAATTCTAACAGTCTATTCAGTAGGACTGTCAGCTATGTATCCACCTGACTTCTGCGCAACACAACTCATGGTCCCAACCCCATTTATAAGGCAAGAAATCCCACTTATTAAACCTGACAGGGCACACCTGTGAAGTGAAAACCATTTCAGGTGACTACCTCTTGAAGTTCATCAAGAGAATGCCAAGAGTGTGCAAAGCAGTAATCAAAGCAAAAGGTGGCTACTTTGAAGAACCTAGAATATGACATATTTTCAGTTGTTTCACACTTTTTTGTTAAGTATATAATTCCACATGTGTTAATTCATAGTTTTGATGCCTTCAGTGTGAATCTACAATTTTCATAGTCATGAAAATACAGAAAACTCTTTGAATGAGAAGGTGTGTCCAAACTTTTGGTCTGTACTGTACATCATTGACCTGCGAGTGATGCCTTTCTCGCTGAAGTCGCTGTACATGATAATTTTGTCTTTCTGTTTGGTTGTTGGCGTTTTTTCAGGGGAAGCGGTGCTCTCTTCTATTTTTCTTCCCCTGGGTATATATGGAGGGCGGGTAAAGTATCCTCTGTCTCTGTTCTTCTTCCGATTCATGATGACTTTGAATCTTGGTCTTGACAGTGGAACTGTGGGGCCATACATATTTTCCTCCTCATATCCAGAGCTAAGCTGTTCCTGTGGCTCATCGTTCTCCTGCTTATTTGGAAGCGGCCTGGCCTCTAGGTGACCTCCGAGGAGCAGGCAGAGAACAAACAGAAAGCAGGCAGTATACATATTTTCTATACTCCGCTCTAGGCAGGAACTGCTGTGCACTCCAGAGAGTTTTCGTGCTTTAAGGCAGTAGCACGTAGCCTTCAGTGGCAGTAGTGCCGAAATCCAAAAATTTGCTTGAAGGCAAGCGAGATGCTGGACACTGGAACTCTATAAGAGGCAGCGAACAACTGAGGAGATTATGGTGCACCAACACCTACATACTAGTTGCTTGTGACATCACCTCATTATAATATATCTATGACATCACCTCATTATAATATTCTAGAACATGACCTCATTAGCATATTTCCGTGACATCATCTCATTATAATATTTCTATTGATGATTATAGTTTACCATCACTTACCTTCTGCTTCCAAGCTATGACATCACAATGGCCCTATGGATATTATCTTTAGGTCTGGATGGAAATGTTCAGATAAGCTAAATGTCAACAACAGCCTGAGGCCACCAATAGAATTCCAGTTTTCATATTCTTCAGCCAGGAAAAAAAATGAAAGCTGGAATCCAATGAGGAAATGCTGCGGTTTTGTTTCTGGTAGATTTGATAAATGTGGCCAATGTCGGACTGGAGTGCCTTAGGTCCACCAGTAAAAGTTGTTCTGGGGGGCCACTGTACAGCTACATGCAAAACATAACCTGCTAACACAGTGCCAGGCAGCAGCAAGACACTACATGATGACTGATTGTTGGGGGTCCCTGTGTCGACTTTAGGAAGACGGATCCCTGGGGAAAGAGCACATTGGCTGGTCTGCCTCTGTACCTACAAATCATCTCAGCCACCTGATATATCTATAATAATAAACTTGGTAGTTTGTTAGATACATCTACCCAGTTTTCTTATATGGACGCATAGGCTGGTTGGGATGCTCCCTATCTATATACAGTGTAGTCAGTCTACTGTCACTTGTTTCACTTGTGTAGGGGGTGGGGAACTAGGGTCCCACCTTGCTTAGGGGCCCACCAGGGGATTCACCTATTCCCCTGTGGGCCATTTCGAGCCTGGGTTAGGTCAAGAATTTGGCATGGGGGGTGCCGTTTCAATTTTTGCCTTGGGCAGCATGATGGCTATGTGCTACCCTGGCCACAAAGCACTGAGGGAAGGGGGGCCAAAGCTGAACTCTTGCACCACGGCCCATGAGCCTTTAGCTATGCCCCTGGTCAGGGTGCAATGCAGGAGGGTGGATGCAGGGCCATTGGAGTATGGAGACAATGATCAGACCCATGGGGTCAAATAAAAAAAAGTCTCTTTAATGAATGGATGATTAGAATTGTAATACAAGTAGCGCCAAAATCACAGTTCAGAAGTATCTTACAGAGCAGCCATTTCTACAAAGGCATCATATCAGCAACACAATGGTTATATTTCCAATATCTCTCTCTATATATATATATACTCTTTACAGTCTTTCTTTTTTTAAAAAAATAAAAAGAACGGAAAAGAACGGATCTGTCTCAAATACCATTTATTTCAATGGTGGTGAAAAAGTGTGTGTTATATATAATGGGAACAAAAGTCTTGTCTGCAGGACTTTTTCTCAGTTTCAAATAATGGATCCGTTATGAAAATGGCTAAAACGGATGTCAAATGTGCATAACGGATGCAAAGGATCCTTTTTTTTTTTTTTTTTTTTTTTACAGGATCTGTTTATTTCTGTTCTTCTGACGGATCAGAAGAATGGAAACATAGCAGTGTGTCAAAGTATGGCAGGTGCTTGCCATAAACAGTGTGGACCTTACTGGCGTAATCTCTCACAGCCTTGCAGGTTTAAGACCACCTGACAATGTCTGTTTGCCTTCTTTCAGAAGTACCTTAGTGTTATAGCTGCTGTTCTTAGGTAAATTGAAGTCTCAGCGATAGCAGTGCTCTGAAACTCGAGGCCTTGTCTGCAAAGCTTCTATCAAAAATGTCTGTTTTTCAGCTCTGCTCAGACTAGACTCCTCTAACTAACTAACCAGGGAGTGCAACACTGCACTAAATAACAGTAGGTTAACTCCTGCAGCAATAATTAACCCTTCACAATGCCCTTTCTGGGGTACTGAACTGCCAATAATCATTAGAACTGAGAGAGTGAGAAATGACTGTGGTAGCTGCCTGTGTAATATGCCAATGCAAACTAGCCCTGAGCGTTATTATGTTTTTTTGTCTCTTGCTATAGAACAAGGTCACAATGCGGCCTTCAGACCAAACACCCCTGATTTGGGACCTTTTGCAAAGGTGAGTGACAACTTTTAAGATAGTGGAATAGATGCAGTAAGTCGTTGTCATCCAGAGTCTGAGAAGAGTCTGAAGAAATCTGAAAAAATGAACAACTTATTTTAAGGTTACTGTTCTTTAAAGAAAAACAGTGATGAGCTTGATTTTTGTGAAGTCTATATGAAAGGCCGGTGACTGAGGCCTGTCCCTCTCTCTCATACATGGACTTGTCACAGCTTGCAGTCTTCTAAACGCTCTGGGGAAGAATGTATTTCTTTGTACATTTATATAGCAACCCACGGTCACCCCTCCCCACACACCCCATCTAAAGCTTCATGTGCTGGTCATGCACTGGATATACTGTGAAACCCAATTTTTCTCTCCTGTCAGAGCCCCGGGTGTAAGGTGTTCATCTATACAAGCACGCAAGAGGGTGATGATAAAACACAGGCGCCTGCAAACAGCATAGCTGGAAGCAGATAGAATCATTCACTTGCACAAGTGCACACACCCACAATGTACACAAAGCCTGGCATGCAAATCCAACAATAGGCAAAAGAGAGGGGCAAGAGCGCTGAGAGGCCGACTGTCATGATTAGCACTGCTGCATAGGGACAGGCGTTCTGACTGGAGGTGCTCATGGTGAGGAAGGAGCTTGGCAGAGAAGATGAGGTGGTCAGCCGACCTGAATGGGGTCAGGTTGCTTCAGTGCCCTTCAGTGGCCATGACAAAAAAAAATGGAACAAACTTAGTTGAAATAGATGACATCACAGAAATGTGTGTAGGCATTCATAATGTTATTCATGCACCAGTTTTCTGGTAACTTTCAGTAATATATTAGGAAATTGCATATATTGCAATTCCCTATTATTACTATTGCTATAGAGAACTTGGGGTTCGCTGGTTTCACAAGACAGCTCTTGTGCCATCATCTTTCCACAGAATTCAGTGCTGACAAAACTACAGGGCAAAAATTCCAGCAACCAGAACCCCTTTCCCCCAAGGTTACCCTTCAGATATGATTGATATGTTTTTTGTTTGACTATGGATTGTGATGACTAAAAAGGTTAAATTACAAAATAGAAATTTCATATTCTAAACTGAGATAAAACCTGGAGCTTATTCTCAGGCGTCAGAGATTCATAATATAGGAATGACACAAACTCAGATTTTTGCCTAAGGGAAAAAGGGGCCATGGAAGCCATTGATGATACTGCTTGTCAGGCCCCGTGTTGAGCGTGACACAGATCACATAACATAGTCCTGTGTTATCTGGCCTATCAGGTGTAGGCAGTTGTTTCACATGGTGATTTGCTGTATGCTTCAAAATCTATACCCAAGCAGAAGAATGTGGAATACAAGCTTTGGAGGAACTGCCTAAGTGCTGTATAGTGCTGTATGATTGTACATGGAGGGGGTGGCATGCAGATTTTTACTTTTCTGATCAATAATGATCATACTGGTTTTCATCAATCCTAGGAAGCGGTGAGACACATGTGTTGGTGGCTGTACCCCTTTTCAGCACACAAGAACTGTCTGTGTGGTGCCTCTTGGCCAAGCGGCCCGGGGTGGCTAGTTAGTATACAGGGGCATATCTATTGAGGGTGCAAATGAAGCAATAACACCTGGTTCCTAGTGGTTGGGTGGGGGGGATGGGGAGGGACGGGGCTGAAATAAAGTTTCTTCTGCTACATAAGAAGACACCAGTATATTATATAGCACATGGTAGGTGGGGACCTGTACATACTTTGAATTGGCATCTACAGTAGGAGCTACTGGTTATGTCTCTGGATGCACACAATGAAGGAGGTTCCTGGAGATATCATAATTTTACTTTACCCATAATGGATTGTGCGTGTTTTGGCTGTTGCCATAACAATTTAGTGGAAACCATAGCATGTCCTATCAGTTGTGATCCTACTTGAGCTAAATACATTGGAAGCATAAGTCTACCCTGTCCTGATAATTTGCTACAATGGAAAAGTGTAGATAAAATCTATCAGCTTCAGGCCAGGTTATTTCATACCTCTCAACCATCCCGGATCCACAATTCCCCAGCTAGTCCTGCTGTCCCACACACCAGGCTCCATGACATTGCTGCTTCGTGCCTGCTGCAGGGGAGAACATGAAGTCCTCCATTCATAGGGTAAATGGTTCTAGGAGAGCATTACTTCTTTTTATTTTATTACCACAAATGGGTTTCACTGCTGTAAGGGAGCACCAAGGGCACAACACTATTGTAAGGGAGCAGCAAAAAATGTAAACAGGGCATGACTACTATGCAGAATTTCATCAATAAAGCTATTAAAGGGGTATTCTGGTAAAGTAAGTTAATTTTTTAAAAACTGCATTAAGGCTCCAAACTGTGACCCAACCAGAACCCATACCCATACATATAACCAGAGCTTCAATTTATCTTACAATCCATTTGTCTAGCCCCTGTGTGAGCCTGCAACACACTTAGAGTATTATGGCTCCTAATCTTCCCTCACAAAACTACAATCCCCACAATCCCTAGCATTCCTGCTGTGAGTTTGTGCTTGTTCATGAGTGTTGCTGTTTACTGATTGGCTGCTTGATATTCCAGTCCGGTCACGCCCCCTCTTCTCAGTTATCAGCAGCACACTAACATTTAGCTAGAGAACTGATAGCAACACACTGAGTATGCTCGACCTAACAACGGCTCAGAACTACAGGTCAATGCCATGGTAACTTATGAGGAAACACAGTTGGTACAGAGGAAGAAAACTACTTTTATAACTACTGAACGGTAAATATGTGAAATTTACATTATATTAGGTAATTATTGATGATGAATTAGTCTAAAACATAAGCTATATTTATGGTAACCGGAATACCCCTTTAATTTACTAATGGTCGTGTCCTGCACTTGCTAGCAAATTGTGTTGGTTGGAACCTAATGGGCAGTGTTGTATATAGAGAAGTAAGGGTCCCACAACAAGAATCAAACCAGGCCCTCCACACAGAACATAAAGGTTTCTGCCTAAACCATTTTCAATGACTGTTGGGCCATTTTTCTACTGCCCCATTTGCTACAAGTTGTTTCTTTAGAGGGTAGAGTCCTGATTACGTTTTCATCTCCAGTAGAAGAGGAAATAATCCCAACTAAAACTGGGCCCCTCTTGCCCTGGGCCCCTTAGCAGTCGCATGGTCTGCCGCTGTGGTGGTTACACCCCTGCTAGTGGGTCCATCACCTCACACTATCTTCTGTTTATGCAGTATTCCTCCACTTGGTTGGCGACCGTCTTCTGGATGATCTCAGTAAAAATAGCATCCACTGCAACGACCACTCCATTCTTATCAAACAAACCTACAATACCACAGCACCAAACACTGTAATATAGGTGAGCGCATTATATATCCCTATGATGACTGAGATGTCTAGCATACTTGATGAGTGCCTTTCTTTCACCTCCATAAGCTATTGGGATTTTATGTGATGGACCAAGACAAAGTAGCAAGTATGTGTAAAGTGAAGTGAAAAGAAAATAATACATGGTTTTCAAAATTTTTAATAAATAAAAATCTGAAAAGTGTGGTGCACATTTGCATTCAGCCCCCTGTATTTTGATACCCCATAATAAAATCCAGTGTGACCAATTGCCTTCAGAAGTCACCTAATTAGTAAATAGAATCAGTAATTAGAATCAGAATCAGAATCAGTAATTAGCAGTAATTAGAGAAGCAGCCAAAAGGCCCATGGCCACTCTGGAGGAGCTGCAGAGATCCACAGCTTAGGTGGGAGAATTTGTCCACAAGACAACTATTAGTCATGCATGACACAAATCTGTCTTTTATCAAAGAGTGGCAAGAGGGAAGCCATTGTTCAAAGCAAGCCATAAGAAGTCCGGTTTGCAGTTTGCCACAAGTCATGTAGGGGACACAACAAACATATGGAAGAAGGTGGCCTAAATCCAAAATGCGATGTGTGGTGGAAAACGAACAGTGCACGTCACCCTGAACGTAGGGATGCTTTTCTTCAGCAGGGACAGGGAAGCTGGTTAGAGTTGATGGAAAGATGGATGGAGCTAAATACAGGACAATCCTGGAGAAAAACCTGGTAGAGGCTGAAAAAGACTTGAGACTGGGGCGGAGGTTCACCTTCCAGCAGGACAATGACCCTAAACTTACAGTCAGAGCTACAATGGAATGGTTTAGATCAAAGCATATTCATATGTTAGAATGGCCCAGACAAAATCCAGACCTAAATCACATAGAGAATCTGTGGCAAGACTTGAAAATTTCTGTTCACGGACAGTCTCCTTCCAATGTGACTGAGCCTGAGCTATTTTGCAAAGAAGAATGGGCAAAGATTTCAGCCTCTAGGTGTTCAAAGCTCGTAGAGACATACCTCAAAAGACTTGCAGCTGTAATTGCCGCGAAAGGTGTTCCTACAAAGTGGGAGGCTGAATACAAATGCATGTGACACTTTACAGACTTTTATTTATTCAAAATTTTGAAAGCCATGAATCATTTTCTGTTCACTTCACACATACTTGCTACTTTGTGTTGGTCCATCACATAAAATCCCAATAAAATACATTTAGGTTTGTGGGTGTAATGTGAAAAAATGTGGAGTTTTTCAAGGCAATGTAGATGTGGAGTCCATAAGTTATCTACATATGCTAAGTCTGTTCTTTAAATATGATGCCCATTCGCAAGCACAGCGGTCGCCGGGCTTCTGCTGTTTTAACAGCAGATAACGGTGATCACAGGCATTTAACCCCTTCAGATGCCACCATAAAAAATGACCACGGCATCTGAGCAGGGAAAACACAGGAGCCACATGCTCCCGCGCTGGTAACAGCCTCCCCCAGCTGAGATCAGGGAAACTGTTACACTATAGAGATATACCTGCTTGAGGCTCTAATACCACTGGTGCAGTGACCGCATTTAGGGTGGCCCCAATGCTACGCTGGGTCTCCTGGACAACATCTAGGTGTCACCACGTGTTGCTGCTCTCTGGAAGAGATGGTAAGGCATGGTGCACCTCAATGGTAAATAAGTCCAGACAGTCAGGGTCTGCAGTAAACTAGTGTGTTCCTTTACTGGAGGAAAAGCAAAACAATACAGTTAAGGCACTTAGCTGGCTTCTCTAGTCTTCTCCCTGGTAGAAGAAGGTTTGGGGCTGAAAAATGGCCCGAGCCAAGATGTCTCTCTGGCTCTTAGATGGCTGATATCCTGGTCAAAGGGTCCTGGTGATCCAGGGTCTGTGGCAGAGTATTCCTGTCTCAGCGTCTTTTTCTGGTCACTCACGTAGTCTAGCTGAGTCTCTTCTTCTGTGCACTGATCCCTAATGGCAGAACACAAGGGGCTCTGACTGCTCTTCTTACATACAGTTTCTAGTTAAACTACAACCTTCTAGTGGGAAGGGTGGAGTGGAGAAACATAACCCAAACAGATGCAAAGTTACAATTTCCATCTGTCATAGATTTGTTTTAGAACTTGAATAATACTTAATAGGAATGACGAAGTGGTTTTTCAAGACAAAAACAAGCCTTCATGGATAATAACATAACTAAACCAGACATCCAAAAGGTTAGTTTAGGTGGTAAACAAGTCTAGCTTTTCCCTCAAAACATACTCTTCTCTCAATAATCATTGCCCCTTTCCACAGTGCTGTGGAAATGCAATGTGGAGTGCAAACGAACAGTATATACAGTGCCTTGCGAAAGTATTCGGCCCCCTGGAACTTTTCAACCTTTTGCCACATTTCAGGCTTCAAACAAAAAGATATAACATTTTAAATTTTGGTGAAGAATTGGGTCACAATTGTGAAGTGGAACGAAATTTATTGGATCATTTAAACCTTTTTTTGTAATAATAAAACTGAAAAATGTGGCGTGCTAAATTATTCAGCCCCCTTGCATAAATACTTTGTTGCGCCACCTTTTGCTGTGATTACAGCTGCAAGTCAGTTGGGGTATGTCTCTTTCAGTTTTGCACATCTAGAGACTGAAATTCTTGCCCATTCTTCCTTGCAAAACAGCTCAAGCTCTTTGCGGTTGGATGAAGAGCGTTTGTGAACAGCAGTTTTCAGCTCTTTCCACATATTCTCAATTGGATTTAGGTCTGGACTTTGACTTGGCCATTCTAAGACCTGGATATGTTTATTTTTTAACCATTCCATTGTAGAGTTTGCTTTATGTTTGGGATCATTGTCTTGTTGGAAGATAAATCTCCATCCTAGTCTCAGGTCTTTTGCAGACTCCAACAGGTTTTCATCCAGAATGGTCCTGTATTTGGCTCAATCCATCTTCCCATCAATTTTAAACATCTTCCCTGTCACTGCTGATGAAAAGCAGGCCCAAACCATGATACTGCCACCATCATGTTTGACAGTGGGGATGGTGTGTTTAGGGTGATGAGCTGTGTTGCTTTTACACCAAACATATTGTTTTGCATTGTTTCCAAAAAGTTGGATTTTGGTTTCATCTGACCAGAGCACCTTCTTCCACATGTTTGGTGTGTCTCCCAGGTGGCTTGTGGCAAACTGTAAATGAGACTTTTTATGGATATCTTTGAGAAATGGCACTCTTCCATAAAGGCCAGATTTGTGAAGTGTTCGACTGATTGTTGTCCTATGGACAGACTCTCCCACCTCAGCTGTAGATCTCTGCAGTTCACCCAGAGTGATCATGGGCCTCTTGGCTGCATCTCTAATCAGTCTTCTCCTTGTTTGAGATAAAAGTTTAGAGGGACAGCCGGGTCTTGGTAGATTTGCAGTGGTCTGATACTCCTTCCATTTCAATATGATCGCTTGCACAGTGCTCCTTGGTATCTTTAAAGCTTGAGAAATCTTTCATGATGCAGAACCCTGAGACTATCACAGAGCAGGTGCATTTATACGGAGACTTGATTACACACAGATGGATTCTATTTATCTTCATCAGTCATTTAGGACAACATTGGATCATTCAGAGATCCTCAATGAACTTCTGGAGAGAGTTTTCTGAACTGAAAGTAAATGGGCCGAATAATTTTGCACGCCCAACTTTTCAGTTTTATTATTACAAAAAAAGTTTAAATGATCCCATAAATTTCGCTCCACTTCACAATTGTGACCCACTTGTTTAAAATGTTATATCTTTTTGTTTGAAGCCTGAAATGTGGCAAAAGGTTGAAAAGTTCCAGGGGGCCGAATACTTTCGCAAGGCACTGTATATCCCAGCAAACATATAAAATGCAGTTACCCAGTATTAAACAGTATAAGTCAAAGCAAGTTAAGCCTTTAAATAAAGTAAAGAGTTGATGACTTTACATAGGGGAAACAAGGGCAAAGGTCCACAAATGTCCAGACTTCAAAGTACCCCTGCTCCAGGGCACCACTCTTGTGTATTCCAATACAGGCTTGCAGGTGGCAGCACTGTATTGGAAAATGTTATATTCTGTAATGGATAAATATCCATTACAACATACAATTGGCAGTCTATGATTGCATGTTTTAGTCACCTAGGGTGTTTAAAAAATGTTTTAAAGTTTTAAAAAATATTTTAAAAAATGTATAATTTCCCTAAAATTAAAATAAAAATATGTTAACAATTAAAAAAAAAAAAATCATAGGCATTGCCACATCTGAAAACACCTGTACTATTAAAATATAAAAATGTTTATCCTATACGACAAATGGCAAGATGGAAAATAAATAAAAAATGTCCAGTTCACCATTTTTTCATCACTTCACCTCCCCAAAAAAATGAATAAAAAGTGATCAAGCAGTCATACACACCCCAAAATGGTATCACTCATACTAGTACAGATTGCCGTGCAAAAAATTAGCTCTCAGACAGCTCCATAGACACAAGTTATAGGGGACAGCATATGGCGATAAAAAGAAAAAAATAGGGTTTTTTCAGTATTAAAACACAAGAAAAACTATACCATGGTTGTATAGTTGTAATTGTACTGACCCAGAGAATGAAGGGCATGGACATTACCGCTGTAAAAATAAAGCCGTAAAACTGTGGCAGAATTGCGTTTTTTTTCCATTTCCTCCCCATTTGGATTTTTTTCAAGCTTCCCACTACATCATATGCAATACTAAATGGTGCCATTAGAAAGTAAAACTTGTCTCGCAAAAAATAAGACCTATATGGCTATGTGAACGGAAAAATAAAAAAGTTATGGCTCTGGGAAAGCAGGGAGTAAAAATGCAAAAGCATAAAACTGCTTACTTCTCTTGATCATTGTAAACTCACTCTACTGCTCCCTATGGGGAGGGTGACACAGCCCCATCTAGCAATGGTTAATGACGACCTGTTAACTTCTACAGCATACACACAGATAATACACAAAAATACATTTTATCCCTTTATAGTAGTAGGAATGCTGCATATTCAGTCAGGATATTTGTCAAAACCCTAATTTGAATAGCCATAGACGAGTCAGTGCACCTTGATGATATTCCTGGCATTGAAGATGCATTTGGCCAGCCAAGACCTAACCATTTTATTCATTTAAACTGCTTATATACCACCATCATTTTGCACAGCACTATACAGCATCCCATTGCATCTCAGACACACACTAGGGCCAATTTCACAGGAAGCCAATAGACAATTAATTTACCTGTATGTTTGTTGGAGTGTGGAAGGAAACCAGAGAACCTGGAGAAACCCATGCAAATATGGGGAGAACGTACAAATTCTTTGCATATGTTGCCCTTGGTCAGATTTCAACCCAGGCCACCAGCAGGGGTGGATTGGCCATAGACCTTACAGGGAAATTTCCCGGTGGGCCGGTCTTCCTCCTCACCACCGGCCAGTGGAAGTTTTTGGGGGATGTATTTTGTGCTGCTGGCAGTATTGTCTGATGGACTGTGGTATTTGGTTCTGTTGGGCGGTATAATGTGCCACAATATGGTCTTGCTGGCCCTGCCTTCCATCAATTTGGACCCGACTACAAAACAGGGACACTTTTAGTATTTTTTCCAGGGCCACTTTAAGTTCCCAGTCCGCCACTGGCCACCAGTGCTGTGAGACAAAATTGCTAGCCACCAAGCCACCGTGCTTCGCATCTCATTTAACTTTACAATACTTAAAGGGATTGTATCAGGTAAGTTTTCACACCAGCACCTGGACCTGAATACTTTTGTAATTAAATGTAATTAAATATTTTGTATTGCCACTGAGTTATTCAGTGAAATCTATCTGTATAGCGCCACCTGCTGTTTGTTCTTTTTCTTATTTGTTTGTCCGGCTCACTGAGATGTCTGCACATGCTCAGTTTCATCCTTCATGGACACACCTCCTTGCAACAGAAAAGACACTCCCCTGAGATGTCAGCTTCGTATAAATCTAGCAGAGAAATGAATGTGGAGATCTCTGGATCCATGTAAGGTACAGGGCTGGTTCTAGCTTTGTTAGAGATTATTATGTACTATATGATGTCTGTTTTTCATTTTTTGGAGTAATAATGGGATAACCCCTATAGGGTGGGCTGTTTAAAGTTGGCCCAAAGAATAGGTGATAAATGTGTCAATACTGTGGATCTGACCACTGGGACCCCCCTAATCAGGCGTCCCTGTGTCTCCTTGGTGAATGGAGCAGCAGTGCGCACATTCATGACCATCACTCCATTCACTTCACTATCCAGGGATAGCTGAGTGCTCTACTTGGCAGACAGTGAAAGGTGCAGTAGTCATGCATTCCCACTGTGGCTCCATTCAAAGGAAACAGTGATGCGAATTCACATGGTTGGTGAAGGTCCCAGCAGTTGAACCCCCAGAAATCATATATGTATCACCTATCGCCTCTGGATTTAAATAAGAATATTCCGATTTATTTTCTTTACTTATAAAAAAACTGGAAAGTCCGATAAGAGCTATCAATCTGGAGTCCAGGAGAGGAAACACACTGCTGCTGATATGGTTACTTGTATACTGTATCAGTAGGACATGTCAGGGTGGGTTTTTTGGCATCTGAATTTAAAAAATAGTAACATTGTAAAATAATATATGTTCCAGAGTGTTTCATTATAATAATGATTCATTTTCATGTACATCACTAAAACTAAAGCTAAGATCCAACCATTGAATTCAATAAGCAATGGCAAAGCTTTCTTTTATCTAACAAATGTTGCTAGAGGTGCCTTGGCCAGAGCATTTAGCTACAGGTCTGGGGCATTGGACTGAATCTTTGGCCCAGGTGAGGGAGAGCCTAGCTGCATCTCTGTGCTGAACCATATAAGACCACATTTCATGTCTGGTGACAGGGTAGAAGTGACATTTCGACTCTGTAATATCTCTATTCAGAGACATGGGACCAGGTAAGCAAGATGAGACTGAGCGCTCTTGTGATTATCATAAAAGCTAAAATAATTAGGACAATGTTCTCAGTGGAGTGCATTTCTAGGAATTCATACGATTGCACAAGAAACAGGTTACACAACAGAATATTAATAGCCAGGAAATCTGAAATATTAAATAATGACTGGAACCTGTATAACATGTTACAGACAATGCAGAAGGGTCTAGCGTATGTTGGGCAGGACAACATCTGTCATCTAGGAAGGGAGGATAAAGGCCATGGCGATTAGTGACGAAAGTAATCTCTAACTGTACATTTATAAGAGGGTTGAAAATAGCCCTAGCCCCTGTTAAAAAAAAAGAACTGAATCCTTTATGTTTAGCGCTGTACATGGAGTTTGTACGTTCTCCCCGTGTTTGCGTGGGTAACGCCCTTGCTTCCACACATACTCTGATTTCCACATACTGATAGGGAATTTAGATTGTGACGCTGTGGAATATCTTAATTAGTAAATTAGTTTTAAATGTTGCAGGGAGCTTCCAATGGCATATCACCACTCTGGGAGAGTGACATTGAAGGTGCGCTGCACTGGGGACAGTGGGAAATGCTCTGTAAAATGACTGTACTGTGATATACTGTAATGCGCCGTACATGTGAAAATACTTCACTGTGAATACAAGTGCATCTCAATAAATTAGAATATCATCAAAAAAAGTTTTTTTTTTCAGTAATTCAATTCAAAAAGCGAAACACATATATTATATATAGAGTCGTTACAAACAGAGTGAACTTTTACAAGCGTTTATTTATGTTAATGTTGATGATTATGGCTTACAGCCATGGAAAACCCAAAAGTCATTATCTCAGAAAATTAGAATATTATAATACACCAACTGTATATTTTTTTTTTAACACAGAAATGTTGGCCAAATGAAAAGTATGTACAGGGTGGGCCATTTATATGGATACACCTAAATAAAATGGGAATGGTTGGTGATATTAACTTTCTGTTTGTGGCACATTAGTATATGGGAGAGGGGACTTTTCAAGATCGGTGGTGACTAGAGATGAGCGAGCACTAAAATGCTCGGGTGCTCGTTATTCGAGTCAAACTTTTCCCGATGCTCGGGTGCTCGTTTCGAATAACGAACCCCATTGAAGTCAATGGGAGACTCGAGCATTTTTGCGGGGGACCAAGGCTCTGCCTAGGGAAGTCTGGGTGAAAACCTGGAAACCTCAGAAAATGATGGAAACACCACGGAAATGGACAGGAAACAGCAGGGGCAGCATGCATGGATGCCTCTGAGGCTGCCTAATCCCACCATTACCCCAAATTCTCAGGCAACAGCCTGGTGGTTACCCTCATGGCAATTGTGCTCACCCTGACCAAGAAAGGCGAGGCAAATACCCTTCACATGTTAGGGAAGCACCAAAATAGGTGCAACGAAGGTCCATCACCGCCTGCAGGTGACACCACTGCTCATGCTGGCACTGCAGCTGACATCAAGTTTAGCATCTGTTCTTATCAGTTGCTGTGGCTGTTGGTGGTAAAGTGGTGAGCATAGCTGCTTCCCAAGCAGTTGACCCCGGTTCCATTCCCGTCTATCGCAGGAGGCAATTAAAAAATCAGTACAATATCTAATACGTCCCCTACCCGGGTAAATTGTTTGGAGAGAGGGCCTGTAGGTGGGGGGGAAGGAGGTTTCGCTGGAAGAGCCAGAGGAGTGCCCCCTGGGCTAGCGTGTGTGGTGGTGACAACAGCCGGAATGGATTTGAAAAACTGTAGCATCAACCGGTATGGTATCGATTCTTCTCAGTTTAATACCGTATACGTCCCCTATCTTGGGACCCTATATTTAATGGATTTTTCCACCACGGAAAACGGAAAAAGAGCTTGCTCTGGCCAGGGGAGTATCTTTCCCACTTCAGCTAAGGGGACGTGTCCATGCTCTGCCTATCACAGGTCAGGAGGCAATTAAAAGAAGAAAAACAAAAAACATCAGTACAATATCTAATACGTCCCCTATCCGGGTAAATAGTTTGGAGAGAGGGCCTGTAGGTGGGGGGAAGGAGGTTTCGCTGGAAGAGCCAGAGGAGTGCCCCCTGGGCTAGCGTGTGTGGTGGTGATAACAGCCGGATGTATTTAGAATGACGACGCAGGACCCCAACTTAAAAATTTAGCATCAACCGGTACAGTCGTAAATTATGAGATTGATCAAGTGTGGTATGTATACTACTCAGTTTAAAACCGTATATGGCAGCTATCCGGAAAAATGGTTTGGAGAGAGAGAAAGATAGGACAAAGACGTAAATTGTTTGGAGAGAGGGCCTGTAGGTGGGGGGGCAGGCTGGGGGGAAGGAGGTTTCGCTGGAAGAGCCAGAGGAGTGCCCCCTGGGCTAGCGTGTGTGGTGGTGACAACAGCCGGATGGAGTTAGAATGACGACACAGGACCCCAACTTAAAAATTTAGCATCAACCGGTACAGTCGTAAATTATGAGATTGATCAAGTGTGGCATGACTTTTTAGATGGAGATTGCATGTGGTCACGTACTCCCTGGAACCCCATAGTCACCCCTTCTCTGATGTGCTAGCCCAGAACATTCTCTGCCCCAATTCGCAAGACCTTTTGCTGTTTCCGTGTGCTGACAGTGTGGATTTACCAGTGTTGTCTGAGGAGGTGGTGGACAATGGCGAGACACAGGTGTCGGGGGGTGAGGTAGTTGTATGGGAAGCAAGTTACAGTGGGAACTCCTTGGAGGGGGCTTTCTCATGATGGGACAGATTCAACTTGGGTGGATCAGGCACAGGAACAGATGAATTTTTTTGGGGGTTTATTTAACTTTTATTTAGCAAAAATAACCACAGAGATATTTATTTGTTATCTTCTCTGCGCAGTCTGATGTTGGGGTTCGTCACTTTGATGGCGAGCTGTGCCGCTCTCTCCACAATGGTCTGTAGGTTCTTAGATGGAGACTTTGTCGGCGATTTCAGTACAGAAGGACTTGTTGCTCATCAACAGAACCTCGACCTCCTTGACATTGTGGACAAGGAATTTGCGGGTGGACCAGGAATTTGCGGAACCCTGTGGGCAGCATGTGTTTGGTCTTCTACTTGCTACCGTATCCAATGTTGGGCAATATAGATACGCAGGTAATATTATTTTTCACACCTATCCCAAAAATAAAAATGTATGCAGTTTGCGCAAATAAAACTGGAAACTGGAATTGGAGAGAGGGCCTGTAGGTGGACCTCCGGAAAAATTGTTTGGAGAGAGGGCCTGTAGGTGGAACTCCGGAAAAATTGTTTGGACAGAGGGCCTGTAGGTGGACCTCCGGAAAAATTGTTTGGAGAGAGGGCCTGTAGGTGGAACTCCGGAAAAATTGTTTGGACAGAGGGCCTGTAGGTGGACCTCCGGAAAAATTGTTTGAAGAGAGGGCCTGTAGGTGGACCTCTGGAAAAATTGTTTGAATAGAGGGCCTGTAGGGGGCCCTCCTGAAAAATTGTTTGAAGAGAGGGCCTGTAGGTGGACCTCTGGAAAAATTGTTTGAATAGAGGGCCTGTAGGGGGCCCACCTGAAAAATTGTTTGAAGAGAGGGCCTGTAGGTGGACCTCCGGAAAAATTGTTTGAATAGAGGGCCATGTAGGGGGCCCTCCTGAAAAATTGTGCTAAAAGAGTGCCAGTTGGACCTCTAAAAAATGGCGTTTTTTGGGTCAGCGTTAGGCAAAGACAATATGGAGGAGGAGGAGGAGTAGGAGGAGGAGTAGAGAAGAGGAATCGGATACATAAGTTATTTAAATCTTTAGCTGCTTTCCCCCGGAGGAGATTTGAATTCCGGTGAAATCCAGGCTTTGTTCATTTTAATAAGCGTCAGCCTGTCAGCGCTGTCAGTTGACAGGCGTGTACGCTTATCGGTGATGACGCCACCAGCTGCACTGAATATCCCGCTCTGACAGCACGCTAGCGGCAGGGCAGGCAGCACCTCCAAGGCGTACAGCGCCAGTTCAGGCCACGTGTCCAGCTTTGAAACCCAGTAGTTGTATGGAGCAGAGTGATCGCTACGGACGTTGGTATGGTCAGCTAGGTACTCCCTCACCATCTTTCTGTACAGCTCCCGCCTACTCTGCCTAGACTGGGGACAGGTGACAGTGTCTTGCTGGGGTGACATAAAACTGGCAAAGGCCTTGGAGAGCGTTCCCCTGCCAGTGCTGGACAAGCTGCCTGCTCGCCTCCTCTCCCCCGCTACTTGGCCCACAGAACCATGCCCTCTGCCGCTAGCGGCGTCAGATGGGAAGAATTGTTTCAGCTTGTGCACCAGGGCCTGTTGATATCTATTCACTCTCATACTCCTTTCCTCTGCAGGGATGAGAGTGGAAAGGTTCTGCTTGTACCGTGGGTCCAGGAGAGTGAACACCCAGTAATCGGTGTTTGAAAAAATTCTTCTAACGCGAGGGTCACGGGATAGGCAGCCTAACATGAAGTCTGCCATGTGCGCCAGAGTCCCAACACGCAAGAATTCCCTCTCCTCACTGGCCTGACTCTCCATTTCCTCCTCCTCCTCCTCCAAGTCCTCCTCTTCAGCCCATACACGCTCAAGAGTTAAGGACTGAGCACTGGTACCCTCTACTGTCTCGCCGACATTCTCCTCCTCTTCCTCCTCATCCTCATCCCCCTCCTCCGATACGCGCTGAGAAACAGACCGGAGGGTGCTCTGGCTATCAAGCGACGTATCTTCCTCCACCGTCTCTTGTGACAAGCGCAAAGCATCCGACTTGATGCTGAGCAGTGAGTTTTTCAACAGGCAAAGCAGCTGGATGGTGAGGCTGATAATGGCGGCATCGCCGCTGACCATCTGTGTTGACTCCTCAAAGTTGCTCAACACCTGGCAGATATCAGACATCCACGTCCACTCCTCATTGTAGACTTGAGGAATCTGAGAGACCTGACTACCAGTTCTGATGGAAGTTGACATCTGGCAGTCTACAATCGCTCTGCGCTGCTGGTAAACTCTGGATAACATGTTTAATGTGGAATTCCATCTCGTGGGCACGTCGCACAACAGTCGGTGAGCGGGCAGTTGTAGGCGGCACTGCGCTGCCCTGAGAGTGGCAGCATCTGTGCTCGACTTGCGGAAATGCGCACAGATGCGGCGCACCTTGGTGAGCAAATCAGACAGATTGCGGTATGTCTTGAGGAACCACTGAACTATTAGATTGAACACGTGGGCCAGGCATGGCACATGTGTCAGTCTGCCGAGTTGCAGAGCCCCCACCAGGTTACGCCCGTTGTCACACACAACCATGCCTGGCTTGAGGTTCAGCGGTGCCAGCCACACATCGGTCTGCGCCGTGATGCCCTGTAACAGATCTTGGGCGGTGTGCCTTTTGTCACCTAAGCTCAAGCAGTTTGAGCACCGCCTGCTGGCGCTTACCCACGGCACTGCTGCTGCGCCTAGAGCTACCGACTGAAGGCGCCGTGCCCACGGATGGTAATTCGGTGGAGGAGGAGGAGGAGGGGTCGGAGGAGGAGGAGGCATAGTACGTCTGAGAGACCGTGACCGAGGTAGGCCCCATAATCCTCGGTGTGGGCAGTACATGAGCGGCCCCAGGGTCATTCTCGGTCCCAGCCTCCACCAAGTTAACCCAATGTGCTGTCAGTGAGATATAGTGTCCCTGCCCGGCAGCACTTGTCCACGTGTCCGTGGTTAGGTGGACCTTCTCAGAAACAGCGTTGGTCAGGGCACGGATGATGTTCTGTGACACGTGCTGGTGTAGGGCTGGGACGGCACATCGGGAAAAATAGTGGCGGCTGGGGACCGAATACCAAGGGGCAGCCACCGCCATGAGATTTCGAAAGGCCTCGGTCTCTACCAGCCTATAGGGCAGCAACTCCAGGCTAAGCAATTTGGAGATGTGGACGTTGAGGGCTTGGGCATGTGGGTGGGTGGAACTGTATTTCCTCTTGCGCTCCAGCGTCTGCTGTAAAGACAGCTGAACGCTGCGCTGGGACATGTTGGTGGACACTGTGGAGGATCGTGGAGGCGAAGGTGTGGTTTTCCGGCGGGAGGCGCTCGTGCCGGGGTCCTGGGCAGGGGGTTGACTAGCAGAGGCAGCGAGTGACGCAGGGGGTTGACTAGCAGAGGCAGCGAGTGACACAGGGGAAGGAGTAGTGGTGTGACCCGCAGGAGGTGGGTGAACGGCCTTGGTTCCATTGAGTGGGGTGTTTAGCACTCATATGCCTGCGCATGCTGGTGGTGGTTAGGCTAGTAGTGGTGGCACCCCTGCTGATCCTGGTGTGGCCACAGGTTGCACACCACAGTCTGTCGGTCATCCTCACTTCTTTAAAGAACCTCCAGACTTGCGAACATCTAGGCCCCGCCACGGGGAGCTTCACTACGTGAAACAGTTGCTGCTGATGCACCAGCTTTGGCCCTGCTTCTCCCTCTGGCCACACCACTGCCTCTTACAACCTGTTCTGGTGCAGCACTCGCCTCCGCCTCAGAAGCACTGTCTTCACTCGGCATATCACCCAGCTTGGGTCAGTCACCTCGTCATCCTCCGATTCCTCAGTCTGCTCCCCCCCCTCGGAATTCCTCCCCTAACAACAACTTCACCACTGTCTGACAACCGTGTCTCCTCATCGTCCGACACCTCTTTACAAACTTCTTCCACTAAGTCAACATTGTCATCATCATCATCACCCACAGACTGCGACAGTTGGAAAACTTGGGCATCGGGAACGAGGTCAGCAGCAACCTGAGAAGTGGTTTGTGACTCTGGGAAGGGTCCAGAAAACAGTTCCTGAGAGTATGCCGGATCGCATTCCAAATTTTCCTGGGAGGGGGCAGACTGGGGGAAGGAGGTTGAGGTGGAGGAGCCATAGGAGTGCTCCCTTGGGTAACGTGGGTGGACTGCGTGGAAGACTGACTGGTGGACAAATTACTTGAAGCATTGTCCGCAATCCACGAGATCAGCTGTTCGCACTGTTGTGGTTTCAACAGTCCTCACCACGTGTCCCTGTAAGTTGAGACATGAAGCTAGGGAGTGTAGCTCTGCGGCGTCCCCTGCTCCCTCATCAGCAGGTACTGTCTCACCCTCCCAGGACCACGGCCTCTGCCCCCTGCAGTAATTGAATGCCCACGTCCTCGACCCTTAGCCCTGG
>ONZH01023033.1:0-56387 GCA_900303285.1 Rhinella marina | reverse complement strand
AAAGTGTCACCTGGACAGAAATACGGATTGTAGTGAGTGTACTGAACTGTGACACACAGAATGGTTCCACACTGCTGTGTGAAATGGATTCGTATCACTGAGCTAAAACAACAAAAAAACTATTTTTTTATATATTTTTTTTTATATATTTTTTATAGTTTGTTTTTTTGGAACGTGACGTGCAGAAACTATCGTAGAGCTAACTCACACCCTGCTGACGGTGGCTATTTTGACTGCGACCCAGACAAATGTCGCACAGAGATTTTTGGGATCAAGCTATATACGTGAGAGCAAAAGACCCGGTTGGATTAAGTGACGTACAGAAAGTGTCACCTGGACAGAAAATACGGATTGTAGTGAGTGTACTGAACTGTGACACACAGAATGGTTCCACACTGCTGTGTGAAATGGATTCGTATCACTGAGCTAAAACAACAAAAAAACTATTTTTTTATATATTTTTTTTATATATTTTTTTTTAGTTTTGTTTTTTTGGAACGTGACGTGCAGAAACTATCGTAGAGCTAACTCACACCCTGCTGACGGTGGCTATTTTGACTGCGACCCAGACAAATGTCGCACAGAGATTTTTGGGATCAAGCTATATACGTGAGAGCAAAAGACCCGGTTGGATTAAGTGACGTACAGAAAGTGTCACCTGGACAGAAAATACGGATTGTAGTGAGTGTACTGAACTGTGACACACAGAATGGTTCCACACTGCTGTGTGAAATGGATTCGTATCACTGAGCTAAAACAACAAAAAAACTATTTTTTTATATATTTTTTTATATATTTTTTTATAGTTATGTTTTTTTTGGAACGTGACGTGCAGAAACTATCGTAGAGCTAACTCACACCCTGCTGACGGTGGCTATTTTGACTGCGACCCAGACAAATGTCGCACAGAGATTTTTGGGATCAAGCTATATACGTGAGAGCAAAAGACCCGGTTGGATTAAGTGACGTACAGAAAGTGTCACCTGGACAGAAAATACGGATTGTAGTGAGTGTACTGAACTGTGACACACAGAATGGTTCCACACTGCTGTGTGAAATGGATTCGTATCACTGAGCTAAAACAACAAAAAAACTATTTTTTTATATATTTTTTTTATATATTTTTTTATAGTTATGTTTTTTTTGGAACGTGACGTGCAGAAACTATCGTAGAGCTAACTCACACCCTGCTGACGGTGGCTATTTTGACTGCGACCCAGACAAATGTCGCACAGAGATTTTTGGGATCAAGCTATATACGTGAGAGCAAAAGACCCGGTTGGATTAAGTGACGTACAGAAAGTGTCACCTGGACAGAAAATACGGATTGTAGTGAGTGTACTGAACTGTGACACACAGAATGGTTCCACACTGCTGTGTGAAATGGATTCGTATCACTGAGCTAAAACAACAAAAAAACTATTTTTTTTAATATATTTTTTTTATATATTTTTTTTAGTTTTGTTTTTTTGGAACGTGACGTGCAGAAACTATCGTAGAGCTAACTCACACCCTGCTGACGGTGGCTATTTTGACTGCGACCCAGACAAATGTCGCACAGAGATTTTTGGGATCAAGCTATATACGTGAGAGCAAAAGACCCGGTTGGATTAAGTGACGTACAGAAAGTGTCACCTGGACAGAAAATACGGATTGTAGTGAGTGTACTGAACTGTGACACACAGAATGGTTCCACACTGCTGTGTGAAATGGATTCGTATCACTGAGCTAAAACAACAAAAAAACTATTTTTTTATATATTTTTTTTATATATTTTTTTATAGTTATGTTTTTTTTGGAACGTGACGTGCAGAAACTATCGTAGAGCTAACTCACACCCTGCTGACGGTGGCTATTTTGACTGCGACCCAGACAAATGTCGCACAGAGATTTTTGGGATCAAGCTATATACGTGAGAGCAAAAGACCCGGTTGGATTAAGTGACGTACAGAAAGTGTCACCTGGACAGAAAATACGGATTGTAGTGAGTGTACTGAACTGTGACACACAGAATGGTTCCACACTGCTGTGTGAAATGGATTCGTATCACTGAGCTAAAACAACAAAAAAACTATTTTTTTATATATTTTTTTTATATATTTTTTTATAGTTATGTTTTTTTTGGAACGTGACGTGCAGAAACTATCGTAGAGCTAACTCACACCCTGCTGACGGTGGCTATTTTGACTGCGACCCAGACAAATGTCGCACAGAGATTTTTGGGATCAAGCTATATACGTGAGAGCAAAAGACCCGGTTGGATTAAGTGACGTACAGAAAGTGTCACCTGGACAGAAAATACGGATTGTAGTGAGTGTACTGAACTGTGACACACAGAATGGTTCCACACTGCTGTGTGAAATGGATTCGTATCACTGAGCTAAAACAACAAAAAAACTATTTTTTTATATATTTTTTTTATATATTTTTTTTATAGTTATGTTTTTTTTGGAACGTGACGTGCAGAAACTATCGTAGAGCTAACTCACACCCTGCTGACGGTGGCTATTTTGACTGCGACCCAGACAAATGTCGCACAGAGATTTTTGGGATCAAGCTATATACGTGAGAGCAAAAGACCCGGTTGGATTAAGTGACGTACAGAAAGTGTCACCTGGACAGAAAATACGGATTGTAGTGAGTGTACTGAACTGTGACACACAGAATGGTTCCACACTGCTGTGTGAAATGGATTCGTATCACTGAGCTAAAACAACAAAAAAACTATTTTTTTATATATTTTTTTTATATATTTTTTTATAGTTATGTTTTTTTTGGAACGTGACGTGCAGAAACTATCGTAGAGCTAACTCACACCCTGCTGACGGTGGCTATTTTGACTGCGACCCAGACAAATGTCGCACAGAGATTTTTGGGATCAAGCTATATACGTGAGAGCAAAAGACCCGGTTGGATTAAGTGACGTACAGAAAGTGTCACCTGGACAGAAAATACGGATTGTAGTGAGTGTACTGAACTGTGACACACAGAATGGTTCCACACTGCTGTGTGAAATGGATTCGTATCACTGAGCTAAAACAACAAAAAAACTATTTTTTTTTATATATTTTTTTATATATTTTTTTATAGTTATGTTTTTTTGGAACGTGACGTGCAGAAACTATCGTAGAGCTAACTCACACCCTGCTGACGGTGGCTATTTTGACTGCGACCCAGACAAATGTCGCACAGAGATTTTTGGGATCAAGCTATATACGTGAGAGCAAAAGACCCGGTTGGATTAAGTGACGTACAGAAAGTGTCACCTGGACAGAAAATACGGATTGTAGTGAGTGTACTGAACTGTGACACACAGAATGGTTCCACACTGCTGTGTGAAATGGATTCGTATCACTGAGCTAAAACAACAAAAAAACTATTTTTTTATATATATTTTTTTATATATTTTTTTTATAGTTATGTTTTTTTGGAACGTGACGTGCAGAAACTATCGTAGAGCTAACTCACACCCTGCTGACGGTGGCTATTTTGACTGCGACCCAGACAAATGTCGCACAGAGATTTTTGGGATCAAGCTATATACGTGAGAGCAAAAGACCCGGTTGGATTAAGTGACGTACAGAAAGTGTCACCTGGACAGAAAATACGGATTGTAGTGAGTGTACTGAACTGTGACACACAGAATGGTTCCACACTGCTGTGTGAAATGGATTCGTATCACTGAGCTAAAACAACAAAAAAACTATTTTTTTTATATATTTTTTTTATATATTTTTTTATAGTTATGTTTTTTTTGGAACGTGACGTGCAGAAACTATCGTAGAGCTAACTCACACCCTGCTGACGGTGGCTATTTTGACTGCGACCCAGACAAATGTCGCACAGAGATTTTTGGGATCAAGCTATATACGTGAGAGCAAAAGACCCGGTTGGATTAAGTGACGTACAGAAAGTGTCACCTGGACAGAAAATACGGATTGTAGTGAGTGTACTGAACTGTGACACACAGAATGGTTCCACACTGCTGTGTGAAATGGATTCGTATCACTGAGCTAAAACAACAAAAAAACTATTTTTTTATATATTTTTTTTATATATTATTTTTTTATAGTTATGTTTTTTTTGGAACGTGACGTGCAGAAACTATCGTAGAGCTAACTCACACCCTGCTGACGGTGGCTATTTTGACTGCGACCCAGACAAATGTCGCACAGAGATTTTTGGGATCAAGCTATATACGTGAGAGCAAAAGACCCGGTTGGATTAAGTGACGTACAGAAAGTGTCACCTGGACAGAAAATACGGATTGTAGTGAGTGTACTGAACTGTGACACACAGAATGGTTCCACACTGCTGTGTGAAATGGATTCGTATCACTGAGCTAAAACAACAAAAAAACTATTTTTTTATATATTTTTTTATATATTTTTTTATAGTTATGTTTTTTTTGGAACGTGACGTGCAGAAACTATCGTAGAGCTAACTCACACCCTGCTGACGGTGGCTATTTTGACTGCGACCCAGACAAATGTCGCACAGAGATTTTTGGGATCAAGCTATATACGTGAGAGCAAAAGACCCGGTTGGATTAAGTGACGTACAGAAAGTGTCACCTGGACAGAAAATACGGATTGTAGTGAGTGTACTGAACTGTGACACACAGAATGGTTCCACACTGCTGTGTGAAATGGATTCGTATCACTGAGCTAAAACAACAAAAAAACTATTTTTTTTATATATTTTTTTTATATATTTTTTTATAGTTATGTTTTTTTGGAACGTGACGTGCAGAAACTATCGTAGAGCTAACTCACACCCTGCTGACGGTGGCTATTTTGACTGCGACCCAGACAAATGTCGCACAGAGATTTTTGGGATCAAGCTATATACGTGAGAGCAAAAGACCCGGTTGGATTAAGTGACGTACAGAAAGTGTCACCTGGACAGAAAATACGGATTGTAGTGAGTGTACTGAACTGTGACACACAGAATGGTTCCACACTGCTGTGTGAAATGGATTCGTATCACTGAGCTAAAACAACAAAAAAACTATTTTTTTATATATTTTTTATATATTTTTTTATAGTTATGTTTTTTTTGGAACGTGACGTGCAGAAACTATCGTAGAGCTAACTCACACCCTGCTGACGGTGGCTATTTTGACTGCGACCCAGACAAATGTCGCACAGAGATTTTTGGGATCAAGCTATATACGTGAGAGCAAAAGACCCGGTTGGATTAAGTGACGTACAGAAAGTGTCACCTGGACAGAAAATACGGATTGTAGTGAGTGTACTGAACTGTGACACACAGAATGGTTCCACACTGCTGTGTGAAATGGATTCGTATCACTGAGCTAAAACAACAAAAAAACTATTTTTTTTATATATTTTTTTTATATATTTTTTTTATAGTTATGTTTTTTTTGGAACGTGACGTGCAGAAACTATCGTAGAGCTAACTCACACCCTGCTGACGGTGGCTATTTTGACTGCGACCCAGACAAATGTCGCACAGAGATTTTTGGGATCAAGCTATATACGTGAGAGCAAAAGACCCGGTTGGATTAAGTGACGTACAGAAAGTGTCACCTGGACAGAAAATACGGATTGTAGTGAGTGTACTGAACTGTGACACACAGAATGGTTCCACACTGCTGTGTGAAATGGATTCGTATCACTGAGCTAAAACAACAAAAAAACTATTTTTTTATATATTTTTTTTATATATTTTTTTATAGTTATGTTTTTTTTGGAACGTGACGTGCAGAAACTATCGTAGAGCTAACTCACACCCTGCTGACGGTGGCTATTTTGACTGCGACCCAGACAAATGTCGCACAGAGATTTTTGGGATCAAGCTATATACGTGAGAGCAAAAGACCCGGTTGGATTAAGTGACGTACAGAAAGTGTCACCTGGACAGAAAATACGGATTGTAGTGAGTGTACTGAACTGTGACACACAGAATGGTTCCACACTGCTGTGTGAAATGGATTCGTATCACTGAGCTAAAACAACAAAAAAACTATTTTTTTATATATATTTTTTTATATATATTTTTTTTAGTTATGTTTTTTTTGGAACGTGACGTGCAGAAACTATCGTAGAGCTAACTCACACCCTGCTGACGGTGGCTATTTTGACTGCGACCCAGACAAATGTCGCACAGAGATTTTTGGGATCAAGCTATATACGTGAGAGCAAAAGACCCGGTTGGATTAAGTGACGTACAGAAAGTGTCACCTGGACAGAAAATACGGATTGTAGTGAGTGTACTGAACTGTGACACACAGAATGGTTCCACACTGCTGTGTGAAATGGATTCGTATCACTGAGCTAAAACAACAAAAAAACTATTTTTTTATATATTTTTTTTATATATTTTTTATAGTTATGTTTTTTTTGGAACGTGACGTGCAGAAACTATCGTAGAGCTAACTCACACCCTGCTGACGGTGGCTATTTTGACTGCGACCCAGACAAATGTCGCACAGAGATTTTTGGGATCAAGCTATATACGTGAGAGCAAAAGACCCGGTTGGATTAAGTGACGTACAGAAAGTGTCACCTGGACAGAAAATACGGATTGTAGTGAGTGTACTGAACTGTGACACACAGAATGGTTCCACACTGCTGTGTGAAATGGATTCGTATCACTGAGCTAAAACAACAAAAAAACTATTTTTTTAATATATTTTTTTTATATATTTTTTTTATAGTTATGTTTTTTTTGGAACGTGACGTGCAGAAACTATCGTAGAGCTAACTCACACCCTGCTGACGGTGGCTATTTTGACTGCGACCCAGACAAATGTCGCACAGAGATTTTTGGGATCAAGCTATATACGTGAGAGCAAAAGACCCGGTTGGATTAAGTGACGTACAGAAAGTGTCACCTGGACAGAAAATACGGATTGTAGTGAGTGTACTGAACTGTGACACACAGAATGGTTCCACACTGCTGTGTGAAATGGATTCGTATCACTGAGCTAAAACAACAAAAAAACTATTTTTTTATATATTTTTTTATATTTTTTTATAGTTATGTTTTTTTGGAACGTGACGTGCAGAAACTATCGTAGAGCTAACTCACACCCTGCTGACGGTGGCTATTTTGACTGCGACCCAGACAAATGTCGCACAGAGATTTTTGGGATCAAGCTATATACGTGAGAGCAAAAGACCCGGTTGGATTAAGTGACTTACAGAAAGTGTCACCTGGACAGAAAATACGGATTGTAGTGAGTGTACTGAACTGTGACACACAGAATGGTTCCACACTGCTGTGTGAAATGGATTCGTATCACTGAGCTAAAACAACAAAAAAACTATTTTTTTATATATTTTTTTTAAATATTATTTTTTATAGTTATGTTTTTTTTGGAACGTGACGTGCAGAAACTATCGTAGAGCTAACTCACACCCTGCTGACGGTGGCTATTTTGACTGCGACCCAGACAAATGTCGCACAGAGATTTTTGGGATCAAGCTATATACGTGAGAGCAAAAGACCCGGTTGGATTAAGTGACGTACAGAAAGTGTCACCTGGACAGAAAATACGGATTGTAGTGAGTGTACTGAACTGTGACACACAGAATGGTTCCACACTGCTGTGTGAAATGGATTCGTATCACTGAGCTAAAACAACAAAAAAACTATTTTTTTATATATTTTTTTATATATTTTTTTATAGTTATGTTTTTTTTGGAACGTGACGTGCAGAAACTATCGTAGAGCTAACTCACACCCTGCTGACGGTGGCTATTTTGACTGCGACCCAGACAAATGTTGCACAGAGATTTTTGGGATCAAGCTATATACGTGAGAGCAAAAGACCCGGTTGGATTAAGTGACGTACAGAAAGTGTCACCTGGACAGAAAATACGGATTGTAGTGAGTGTACTGAACTGTGACACACAGAATGGTTCCACACTGCTGTGTGAAATGGATTTGTATCACTTAGATATAAAATAAAAAAAGGGGGTTATATATGGCGATAGCTGCACTACTAGTGCCAGCCAGCCAAGCCAGTAGACAAAAAAAAATTTCTTGTAGCCCTTAGAAGGGCTGTTGGGTTCTTGGAAGATCACTCCTGCCTAACAAAGAACTAAATGCAGGCCCTAACACTCTCCTTGAAACGCAGCAGCTCTATCCCTAACGACATCCAGACAGCATCTGAGCCGAGTCGGCCAGTCACTATTATATTCCAGGGTCACCTGATCAGGCCAGCCAACCCCTGCTATCGACATGTAAGGGTGATGCTGGGTGTACCGCAGAGTCTCCTGGCTTGTGATTGGCTGAGTTTTTAGGCGCCAAAAATTCACAATGCGGAAGTTGCCATTTCCTCGAGCATGGCGAGATACTTGTCCGAGCAGCGAGCACTTATGAGTACCGTAATACTCGAACGAGCACCAAGCTCGGACGAGTATGCTCGCTCATCTCTAATTGTGACCAGTTATTCTTTCTGATTGGTAGCTGCCTCTAGTATTTGTCTTCTATTTTCTTCCTTGGATTTACCACTTTCCACTGACATATTTTCTTTTCCATGGGCGCGCTCAATACTTGAGTTTAAGTTAACTCCCCCTTTTTCCCTGTTTTTATTAAGTAGGCAGGGAAAGAGGGCGTTGTTCCAGTTAGGGCTCACTTTCTGTGTCTGTCCTATCCACTGCCATAACATTATCACTGGCCAAATTTTTTTGCTGGTGACTTTGGTTAGGGGTGCCATGACAGCATTAGTGACTCAGATGGAGGTGATTGCCCAATTGGTTCAGGACCTGGAAAAGAGGGTGCAGCAGCCCATGACTCAGATATTTCAGCTCCTTCACCAGTGGAACTTAAAGTAAAGCTCCCTGATTGGTTCTCTGGTGATCTAAAAAATGTTGTTACTTTTTGGGTGAGCTGTAGACTGTATTTCTGCCTTAGGCCTCCGGAACAGAGGCTCAAAGGGTGTCTTTACTTCAGGGGTACTCGCATTCCCTCATATTTTCCTTCTCACCTTATTCCCCTGAATTGTTTTCAGTGGACCGTATTTTTTCTCATAAGGCCTTTTGTATGATCAGCCAGACAGGGCAGCCTATGCGTAGAACCAGCTTTTATCTTTGCATCAGGGCAAACGACTTGTGGATGAGTACTGTCAGAATTCCTCAAGTGGTGTACAGCCTGAACTTTTAGGTCACAATTTAGACTGGGCCTTTCTGACATGCTGAAAGATCTTCTGGTTAGCCATCCAACCCCAGATTCTCTTGGCGAGGCTATGTCTTTAGTTATTCGACTTGACATGTCTTAGGGAACTTCAGCATCTGAATGACGATCCGGGAGGTCACTGAGATGCACAGATATTTCAAAAAAGATATAATACAGTTCTCTTGCCTGTTAATTTATCTTTTCATGTCTGGCTTTTGTTGATTCGGGGGCCGTGGCAAATTTTGTTAATTATAATTTTATATCTGTTTTATCTGGGGTGGATATCACTCCATTAGCAAGAGGGTTTATTGAATATCAGACTATTGATTTGGTTATGACAGTTTGATCTATTCATTCCGAGAAATGTTTGTTGCATGTTATGAATAATCTGTCTGCTGGTGTTCTTTTGGGTTTACCCTAGTTGAAAAAACATCCACTTTTTGATTGGAGTACTGGGAAAATAAGTAAGTGGGCTCTGGGCTCTAATCACTGATTTTCTGTAAAGCTCTGGGCTGGCTTATTTTTGTTGTGAAAAAATGCTGATTTGTATTGATTAAAGGGATCTCAATAAAATTACTGTTCCGAACCAGTATCCCCTCTCATCCCTGATTTATTTAATCAAATTTTTGGGGCTCAATTGCTCTCCAAAATTGGCCTTAGGGGAGCCTACAATTTGATCAAAATCAGGGAGGTGGATCGATGGAAGACAGCATTCAACACCTCCTAAAGGGCACTATGCATACCCGGTGATGTCCATTTGGGCTGTGTAACGCCCCAGCTTTTTTCAGAACTTAGTCAACAACATTTTCTAACAGTTCCTAGCTCAGTTTCTAGTGGTATATCTTGATGATATCCTAATATTCTCCCTGGATTGAACATCTCATGTTTCGCATGTGAGGAAGGTCCTGCAAAAGCTTAGGGACTATAATTTGTTTGTACAATTAAGCAATTTGGAGTAAGAGAGGCCTCCTTCCACGTTATATCCTGTCACCTTAAAGATTCTATATGGATCCCGCTGGTGTAAACTCCTGTTGATTAGACTGACTTAACCAGGAAGGGAGCTGACCTTCTCCACTGGTCTCCTGAGGCTCTGTTTGTGTTTGATTATTAAAGGGGTTGTTCCACGAAAAATATTCTACAGTTTTCAAACCAGCACCGGGATCTGAATACTTTTGTAATTTCATGTAATTAAAAATTTATTATAGCTACTGAGTTATTCAATAAAATATATCTGTATAGCGCCACTTAATTTCTTATTTCTTTGACCTGCTCACTGAGAAGGCCGCACATGCTCAGTTTCATCTTTCAACTGCCTCCTGAGCTGTGATAGGTGGAGCATGGACATGCCTCCTGAGCTGGAGCAGAAAAGACACTCCCCTTGAGCTGCCGGCTTGATATGAATCTAGCAGAGCAATGAATGTGGAGATCTCTGGATCCATGTGAGGAACAGGGTTGGTTCTAGCTTTGTTAAAAAAAATATTGTCAGGTACTATATGATGTCTGATTTTTATTTTTTACATTATTCGTGGGATAACCCCTTTAAAAGGAAATTTAGTTCAGGCACCTGTGCAGATATTATTCAACCTTTCCTCATTGAGATGGACTTTTCTGAGGTAGGAGTGGGTGCTGTACTATCTCAGGGGTTGTCTACCTTAACTACTTTGAAACTCTCCACCTATATAGTGAGCACTATTATAGCTGGGGTCAAACCAATCACATCAAACCTACACAAAACCACCACGCCGCAGATCAAGTCACAATGCTCTATTAAGTTATGCAAAGACACATAAAAACCACAAACAAAGTTAAAATCAGCGGATGTCAGAAATCAATGAAGATACTCTGATGGGCATGTTAATCACATACAGTAGCAGCAGCCCAACAATGTATGTAGTATACAAGCCCATATCAACTGTGCCTACAATAATATACAATCTAAAAGGGCCTAGTGCCAGTTATCCATAATACATCATAAATAAAGTATTAATCAAAAATATTGCGCATCAGAAAGCAACATAACAGATGGCTAGACGGTCAAAATGGGCCACAAAGGGGGTGGTGAAATCGGCATAATAAAATCCAAGTGGATACTAACCAGAGTATGAGACACCCTCTTGGATTTTATTATGCCGATTTCACAGCATTTGTGGCCCATTTTGACCGTCTAGCCATCTGTTATGTTGCTTTCTGATGTTCAATATTTTTGATTAATACTTTATTTATGATGTATTATGGATAACTGGCACTAGGCCCTTTTAGATTGTATATTATTGTAGGCACAGTTGATATGGGCTTGTTTACTACATACATTGTTGGGCTGCTGCTATGTGATTAACATGCCCATCAGAGTATCTTCATTGATTTCTGACATCCGCTGATTTTAACTTTGTGGTTTTTATGTGTCTTTGCATAACTTAATAAAGCATTGTGACTTGATCTGCGGAGTGGTGGTTTTGTGTAGGTTTGATGTAATTTGAAACTCTGTGCCTTTTTCTCTAGAAAATTCTTCTTCACCGAGAGGAATTATACTATCAGCAACTGTGAACTGTTCGCCATCAAGAGGACCTTTGAGTAGTGGCACCGCATCTTAGAAGGGGCTCAGCACCAAATCACTGTGCTTATGGATCACAAAAACTTGTTTTATTTAGATACTGCCAAGCGATTAAATCCCCAGCAAGCACAATGAGCCCTGTTTTTTATGCATTTTAACTTTGTAGTCACTTATGGGTCTGGTAACATGTTTTGATATTAAAGATTCCGTTGATGCTGACCCTTGTAACATTCTGACCCAAGGTGCCGTTGTCGCTGCCATTAAGCCTGATCTGGTCGCCAAGATTTGATGGTGTCAGGACTTAGCTCCTAGTAACTTTCCCTCTGGTAAATAGATTGTGCCTACAAACTTTCACCTTAAAGTTTTGGAGGAATCTCATTGCTCTGTTCTGACAGGTCATCCAGGTATTGCAGGGCTTAAACCTCTATTCTCCTGGGCCTATTGGTAGGCTACTTTGTCAAGTGATGTGGGTACTTTTGCCTCTGCATATGATGTGTGTGCTAGGGCCAAGGTACTCAGGAGACATTCTGCAGGTTCACTTTTTCCCTTGCCCATTCCGCTACTTTGTTTGCCATTGAATGTTTTTCTTACATTCAATGGCATACCTGAGTCCATTGTCTCAGGCAGAGGTGTCCAGTTTGTCCCGAAATTCTGAAGAGAGTTTAGCAACAAACTCGGGATCAAACTCCCCTTATCATCTGAATTCCATCCTGATACTAATGGACAAATTAAAAGGGTCAACCAGGTCTTGGAGCAGTTTGTAAGCTGTTTTGTTTCTGACTACCAAAATGAGTAGAAAAGGTTTTTGCCCCTAGCGGACTTTGCTATTAACAACTATGTCAGCTCCTCCAGTGGCATCTCACTCTTTTATTGTAATTATAGTTTTTATAGTGTTTTTCCTCTGTCTCTGGGTCCATCTATGAATTTTGCAGTGGATGATATACTATGCAGTTTGGGCCCAAGCTTGAAAGAGCCTGGAAAAAGCTCATATCATCCAATGTAAAGAAGCTAATAGGAAGCTGTTTGTAAGGTTTGAACTTTGTGTTGGAAGAGCTTGTCTGGCATTCTACAAAAAAATATGTGTCTCGGAGTACCATCTGGTAAACTTGCACCTAAGTTTATTGGACTAATTAAAATCATGTGATTAACCAGGTATCTTTTCATCATCAGTTGACTTGCTTACTTAAGATATATGATGTCTTCCATAAGTCATTTCTTAAAAATACGTCCCTCCTGTAATTTCTGCACCTAAACCTACTGATCCAACGGTAATTCTAGGTGAGCTTGAGTACAAGGTGGAGAGAATTCTTAACTCAGAAAGTTCAAGATTCAGTGCAGTACTTAATTCATTGTAAGGGGTCGTCCAGAGGAGAGAACATGGGTGCCTGCTCAGGATGTTTATGTTCCTCATTAGACATAAGCGAGCATACTTGTCCGAGCCTGGTGCTCGTTCGAGTATTAGGGTACTCGTAAGTGCTCGCTGCTCGGACGAGTATCTCGCCATGCTCGAGGAAATGGCAACTTCCGCATCGTGCTTTTTTGGCACCTATAAACACAGCCAATCACAAGCCAGGAGACTCTGCGGTAGACCCAGCATCATGTTAGGCCCTTACATGTCGATAGCAGGGGTTGGCTGGCCTGATCAGGTGACCCTGGAATATAATACTGACTGGCCGTAGTGCTCGGCTCAGATGCTGTCTGGATGTCGTTAGGGATAGAGCTGCTGCGTTTCAGGGACAGTGTTAGGGCCTGAATTTAGTTCTCTGTTAGGCAGGAATCACCCACAAAGAACCCAACAGCCCTTCTAAGGGCTAGAAGAAATTTTTTTTTTGTCTCCTGGCTTGGCATTAGTAGTGCAGCTATCGCCATATATAACCCCCTTTTTTTATGTTATATCTCAGTGATACAAATCCGTTGCACACAGCAGTGTGGAACCATTCTGTGTGTCACAGTTCAGTACACTCAATATTTTCTGTCCAGGTGACACTTTCTATACGTCACTGAATACAACCAAGTCATTTGCTGCCTGTCACGTATATAGCTCGATCCCAAAAATCTCTGTGCGACATTTGTCTGGATCGCAGTCTAAATAGCCACCGTTAACAGGGTGTGAGTTAGGTCTACGATAGTTCCTGCATGTCACATTCCCAAAAAAACAAAACTACAAAAAAATATATAAAAAAAATTTATAAAAAAATTATTTTTTTTGTTTTAGCTCAGTGATACAAATCCATTTCACACAGCTGCGTGGAACCTTTCTGTGTATCACAGTTCAGCACACTCACTCCAATCCGTATTTTCTGTCCAGGTGACACTTTCTGTACGTCACTGAATACAACCAAGTCATTTGCTGCCTGTCACGTATATAGGTTGATCGCAAAAATCTCTGTGCGACATTTGTCTGGGTCGCAGTATAAATAGCCACCGTTAACAGGGTGTGAGTTAGGTCTACGATAGTTCCTGCACGTCACGTTCCCAAAAAAACAAAACTACAAAAAAATATAGAAAACAAAATATATAATAAAAATTAGTAGTATTTCTTGTTTTAGCTCAGTAATACAAATCCATTTCACACAGCTGTGTGTAACCTTTCTGTGTGTCACAGTTCAGCACAGTCACTCCAATCCGTATTTTCTGACCAGGTGACACTTTCTGTACGTCACTGAATACAACCAAGTCCTTTGCTGCCTGTCACGTATGTAGCTTGATCGCAAAAATCTCTGTGCGACATTTGTCTGGGTCGCAGTATAAATAGCCACCGTTAACAGAGTGTGAGTTAGGTCTACGATAGTTCCTGCACGTCACGTTCCCAAAAAAACAAAACTACAAAAAAATATAGAAAACAAAATATATAAAAAAAATTGTTTTTTTGTTGTTTTAGCTCAGTGATACAAATCCATTTCACACAGCTGCGTGTAACCTTTCTGTGTGTCACAGTTCAGCACAGTCACTCCAATCCGTATTTTCTGTCCAGGTGACACTTTCTGTACGTCACTGAATACAACCAAGTCATTTGCTGCCTGTCACGTATATATCTTGATCCTAAAAATCTCTGTGCGACATTTGTCTGGGTCGCAGTCTAAATAGCCACCGTTAACAGGGTGTGAGTTAGGTCTACGATAGTTCCTGCGCGTCACGTTCCCAAAAAAACAAAACTACAAAAAAATATAGAAAACAAAATATATAAAAAAAATTAGTTGTATTTGTTGTTTTAGCTCAGTGATACAAATCCATTTCACACAACTGTGTGTAACCTTTCTGTGTGTCACAGTTCAGCACAGTCACTCCAATCCGTATTTTCTGTCCAGGTGACACTTTCTGTACGTCACTGAATACAACCAAGTCATTTGCTGCCTGTCACGTATATAGCTTGATCCTAAAAATCTCTGTGCGACATTTGTCTGGGTCGCAGTCTAAATAGCCACCGTTAACAGGGTGTGAGTTAGGTCTCCGATAGTTCCTGCACGTCACGTTCCCAAAAAAACAAAACTACAAAAAAAAATAGAAAACAAAATATATATAAAAAAATTAGTTGTATTTCTTGTTTTAGCTCAGTGATACAAATCCATTTCACACAGCTGTGTGTAACCTTTCTGTGTGTCACAGTTCAGCACACTCACTCCAATCCGTATTTTCTGTCCAGGTGACACTTTCTGTACGTCACTGAATACAACCAAGTCTTTTGCTGCCTGTCACGTATATAGCTTGATCCCAAAAATCTCTGTGCGACATTTGTCTGGGTCGCAGTCTAAATAGCCACCGTTAACAGGGTGTGAATTAGGTCTCAGAGAGTTCCTTTCACACAGCAGCGTGTAACCTTTCTGTGTGTCAGCAGTCACTCCAATCCGTATTTTCTGTCCAGGTGACACTTTCTGTACGTCACTTAATTAAAACAGACTGAACAAGTTTGTGGGTTTCATTACACCAGGCCCGTTAATTTTTTTTTATATAATACACTTATATACAGAAAATGTTGAACCCCAGGGCTAAGGGTCGAGGACAAGGGCGTGGGCATGGGCATTTAATTACTGCAGGGGGCAGAGGCCGTGGTCCTGGGCAGGGTGAGACAGTACCTGCTGATGAGGGAGCTGTGGAACGCCGCAGAGCTACACTCCCTAGCTTCATGTCTCAACTTACAGGGACACGTGGTAGAGGACTGTTGAAACCACAACAGTGCGAACAGCTGATCTCGTGGATTTCGGATAATGCTTCAAGTAATTTGTCCACCAGTCAGTCTTCCACGCAGTCCACGTTACCCAAGGGAGCACTCCTCTGGCTCCTCAACCTCCTTCCCCCCAGTCTGCCCCCTCCCAGGAAAATTTGGAATGCGATCCGGCGTACTCTCAGGAACTGTTTTCTGGACCCTTCCCAGAGTCACAAACCACTTCTCAGGTTGCTGCTGACCTCGTTCCCGATGCCCAAGTTTTCCATCTGTCGCAGTCTGTGGGTGATGATGATGACAATTTTGAGTTAGTGGAAGAAGTTTGTAAAGAGGTGTCGGACGATGAGGAGACACGGTTGTCAGACAGTGGTGAAGTTGTTGTAAGGGGAGGAAATCCGAGGGGGGAGCAGACTGAGGAATCGGAGGATGACGAGGTGACTGACCAAAGCTGGGTTGATATGCCGAATGAAGACAGTGCTTCTGAGGCGGAGGCGAGTGCTGCACCAGAACAGGTTGTGAGAGGAAGTGGTGTGGCCAGAGGGAGAAGCAGGGCCAGAGCTGGTGCATCAGCAGCAACTGTTTCACGTAGTGAAGCTCCTGTGGTGAGGCCTAGATGTTCGTAAGTCTGGAGGTTCTTTAAAGAAAGTGAGGATGACCGACGGACTGTGGTGTGCAACCTGTGCCACACAAGGATCAGCAGGGGTTCCACCACTACTAGCCTAACCACCACCAGCATGCGCAGGCATATGAGTGCTAAACACCCCACTCAATGGAACCAAGGCCATTCACCACCTCCTGAGGGTCACACCACTGCTCCTTCCCCTGTGTCACTCGCTGCCTCTGCTAGTCAACCCCCTGCGTCACTCGCTGCCTCTGCTAGTCAACCCCCTGCCCAGGACCCCGGCACGAGCACCTCCCGCCGGAAAACCACACCTTCACCTCAACGATCCTCCACAGTGTCCACCAACGTGTCCCAGCGCAGCGTTCAGCTGTCTTTACAGCAGACGCTGGAGCGTAAGAGGAAATACAGTTCCACCCACCCACATGCCCAGGCCCTCAACGTCCACATCTCCAAATTGCTTAGCCTGGAGATGCTGCCCTATAGGCTGGTAAAGATCGAGGCCTTTCGCAATCTCATGGCAGTGGCTGCCCCTCGGTATTCGGTCCCCAGCCGCCACTATTTTCTCCGATGTGCCGTCCCAGCCCTACACCAGCACGTGTCACAGAACATCATCCGTGCCCTGACCAACGCTGTTTCTGAGAAGGTCCACCTAACCATATCTCACTGACGGCACATTGGGTTAACTTGGTGGAGGCTGGGACCGAGAATGACCCTGGGGCCGCTCATGTACTGCCCACACTGAGGATTGCGGGGCCTACCTCGGTCACGGACTCTCAGACGTACTATGCCTCCTCCTCCTCTGACCTCTCCTCCTCCTCCACCGAATTACCATCCGTGGGCACGGCGCCTTCAGTCGGTAACTCTAGGCGCAGCAGCAGTGCCGTGGGTAAGCGCCAGCAGGCGGTGCTCAAACTGCTGAGCTTAGGTGACAAAAGGCAAACCGCCCAAGAGCTGTTACAGGCCATCACGGCGCAGACCGATGTGTAGCTGGCACCGATGAACCTCAAGCCAGGCATGGTTGTGTGTGACAACGGGCATAACCTGGTGGCGGCTCTGCAACTCGGCAGACTGACCATGCCTGGCCCACGTGTTCAATCTCATAGTTCAGCGGTTCCTCAAGACATACCCCAATCTGTCTGATTTGCTCACCAAGGTGCTCCGCATCTGTGTGCATTTCCGCAAGTCGACCACAGATGCCGCCACTCTCAGGGCAGCGCAGCGCCGCCTACAACTGCCTGCTCACCGACTGTTGTGCGACGTGCCCATGAGATGGAATTCCACATTAAACATGTTATCCAGAGTTTACCAGCAGTGCAGAGCGATTGTAGACTGCCAGATGTCAACTTCCACCAGAACTGGTAGTCAGGTCAGTCAGATTCCTCAAGTCTACAATGAGGAGTGGATGTGGATGTCTGATATCTGCCAGGTGTTGAGCAACTTTGAGGAGTCAACACAGATGGTCAGCGGTGATGCCGCCATTATCAGCCTCACCATCCCGCTGCTTTGCCTGTTGAAAAACTCACTGCTCAGCATCAAGTCGGATGCTTTGCGCCTGTCACAAGAGATGGTGGAGGAAGATATGTCGCTTGATAGCCAGAGCACCCTCCAGTCTGTTTCTCAGCGCGTATTGGAGGAGGGGATGAGGATGAGGAGGAAGAGGAGGAGAATGTCGGCGAGACAGTAGAGGGTACCAGTGCTCAGTCCTTAACTCTTGAGTGTGTATGGGCTGAAGAGGAGGACTTGGAGGAGGAGAAGGAGGAGGAGGAAATGTAGAGTCAGGCCAGTGAGGAGAGGGGATTCTTGCATGTTGGGATTCTGGCGCACATGGCAGACTTCATGTTAGGCTGCCTATCCCGTGACCCTCGCGTTAGAAGAATTTTTTCAAACACCGATTACTGGGTGTTCACTCTCCTGGACCAACGGTACAAGAAGAACCTTTTCACTCTCATCCCTGCAGAGGAAAGGAGTATGAGAGTGAATAGATATCAACAGGCCCTGGTTTACAAGCTGAAACAATTCTTCCCATCTGACGCCACTAGCAGCAGAGGGCATGGTTCTGTGGGCCAAGTAGCGGGGGAGAGGAGGCGAGCAGGCAGCTTTTCCAGCACTGGCAGGGGAACGCTCTCCAAGGCCTTTGCCAGTTTTATGTCACCCCAGCAAGACACTGTCACCTGTCCCCAGTCTAGGCAGAGTAGGGGGGAGCTGTACAGAAAGATGGTGAGGGAGTACCTAGCTGACCATACCAATGTCCGTAGCGATCACTCTGCTCCATACAACTACTGGGTTTCAAAGCTGGACACATGGCCTGAACTGGCGCTGTACGCCTTGGTGGTGCTGGCCTTCCCTGCCGCTAGCGTGCTGTCAGAGCGGGTATTCAGTGCAGCTGGTGGCGTCATCACCGATAAGCGTACACGCCTGTCAACTGACAGCGCTGACAGGCTGACGCTTATTAAAATGAACAAAGCCTGGATTTCACCAGAATTCAAATCTCCTCCGGGGGAAAGCAGCTAAAGATTTAAATAACTTATGTATCCGATTCCTCTTCTCTACTCCTCCTACTCCTCCTCCTCCTCTATATCGTCTTTGCCTAACGCTGACCCAAAAAACGCCATTTTTCAGAGGTCCAAATGGCACTCTTTTACCACAATTTTTCAGGAGGGCCCCCTACAGGCCCTCTATTCAAACAATTTTTCCAGAGGTCCACCTACAGGCCCTCTCTCCAAATTTTTTTTCCAGAGGTCCACCTACAGGCCCTCTGTCCCAACAATTTTTCCGGAGGTCCACCTACAGGCCCTCTCTCCAAACAATTTTTCTGGAGGTCCACCTGCAGGCCCTCTCTCCAGTTCCAGTTTCCAGTTTTATTTGCGCAAACTGCGTAAATTTTATTTTTGGGATAGGTGTGAAAAATAATATTACCTGCGTATCTATATTGCCCAACATTGGATACGGTAGCAACAAGAAGACCAAACACATGCTGCCAACAGGGTTCCGCAAATTCCTGGTCCACAATGTCAAGGAGCTCGAGGTTCTGTTGATGAGCAACAAGTCCTTCTGTGCAGAAATCGCCCACAACGTCTCCATCTAAGAACCTAAAGACCATTGTGGAGAGAGCGGCACAGCTCGCCATCAAAGTGACGAACCCCAACGCCAGACTGCGCAGCGAAGATAACGAATAAATATCTCTGTGGTTATTTGTGCTAAATAAAAGTTAAATAAACACAAAAAAAAAAATTGACCTGTGCCTGATCCACCCAAGTAGAATCTGTCCCATCATGAGAAAGTCCCCCCAAGGAGTCCCCACTGTAACTTGCTTCCCATACAACTACCTCACCCCCCGACACTTGTGTCTTGCCATTGTCCACCACCTCCTCAGACAACACTGGTAAATCTCCACTGTCAGCACACGGAGACTGCAAAAGGTCTTGCAAATTGGGGCAGAGAATGTTCTGGGCTAGCACATCAGAGAAGGGGTGACTATGGGGTTCCAGGGAGTACGTGACCACATGCAATCTCCATCTAAAAAGTCATGCCACACTTGATCGAGCTCATAATTGACAATTGTACCGGTTGATGCTAAATTTTTAAGATGGGGTCCTGAGTCGTCATTCTAACTACATCCGGCTGTTGTCACCACCACACACGCTAGCCCAGGGGGCACTCCTCTGGCTCTTCCAGCTCAACCTCCTTCCCCCCAGCCTGCCCCCCCACCTACAGGCCCTCTCTCCAAACAATTTACGTCTTTGTCCTATCTTTCTCTCTCTCCAAACTAGTTTTCCGGATAGCTGCCATATAAGGTATTAAACGGAGTAGTATACATAGAAGACATACCACACTTGATCAATCTCAGAATTTACGACTGTACCGGTTGATGCTAAATTTTTAAGTTGGGGTCCTGCGTCGTCATTCTAACTACATCCGGCAGTTATCACCACCACACACGCTAGCCCAGGGGGCACTCCTCTGGCTCTTCCAGCGAAACCTCCTTCCCCCCAGCCTGCCCCCCACCTACAGGCCCTCTCTCCAAACAATTTACCCGGATAGGGGACGTATTAGATATTGTACAGATTTTTTTTTGGTTCTTCTTTTAATTGCCTCCTGACCTGTGATAGGCAGAGCATGGACACGTCCCCTTAGCTGCAGTTGGAAATACACTCCCCTGGCCAGAGCAAGCTCTTTTTCCTTTTCCGTGGTCGAAAAATCCATGAAATATAGGGTGCCAAGATAGGGGACGTATACGGTATTAAATTGAGAAGAATCGATATCGTACCGGTGGATGCTACAGTTTTTCCAAATCCATCCGGCTGTTGTCACCACCACACAAGCTAGCCCAGGGGGCACTCCTCTGGCTCTTCCAGCGAAACCTCCTTCCCCCCAGCCTGCCCCCCACCTACAGGCCCTCTCTCCAATTTACCCGGATAGGGGACGTATTAGATATTGTACTAATATTTTTTGTTGTTCTTCTTTTAATTGCCTCCTGACCTGTGATAGGCAGAGCATGGACACGTCCCCTTAGCTACAGTAGGAAAGACACTCCCCTGGCCAGAGCCTTCTCTTTTTCCTTTTCCGTGGTCGAAAAATCCATGAAATATATGGTCCAAAGATAGGGGACGTATACGATTTTAAACTGAGAAGAATCGATACCGTACCGGTTGATGCTAGAGTTTTTCCAAATCCATCCGGCTGTTGTCACCACCACACACGCTAGCCCAGGGAGCACTCCTCTGGCTCTTCCAGCTAAACCTCCTTCCCCCCAGCCTGCCCCCACCTACAGTCCCTCTCTCCAAACAATTTACCCGAATAGGGGACGTATTAGATATTGTACTGATGTTTTTTTTGTGTCTTCTTTTAATTGCCTCCTGACCTGTGATAGGCAGAGCATGGACACGTCCCCTTAGCTGCAGTAGGAAAGACACTCCCCTGGCCAGAGCAAGCTCTTTTTCCTTTTCCGTGGTCGAAAAATCCATTAAATATAGGGTCCCAAGATAGGGGACGTATACGATTTTAAACTGAGAAGAATCGATACCTTACCGGTTGATGCTAGAGTTTTTCCAAATCCATCCGGCTGTTGTCACCACCACACAAGCTAGCCCAGGGAGCACTCCTCTGGCTCTTCCAGCTCAACCTCCTTCCCCCCAGCCTGCCCCCCACCTACAGGCCCTCTCTCCAAACAATTTATCCGGATAGGGGACGTATTAGATATTGTACTGATGTTTTTTTTGGTTCTTCTTTTAATTGCCTCCTGACCTGTGATAGGCAGAGCATGGACATGTCCCCTTAGCTGCAGTGGGAAAGATACTCCCCTGGCCAGAGCAAGCTCTTTTTCCATTTTCCATGGTCGAAAAATCCATAAAATATAAGGTCCCAAGATAGGGGACGTATATGGTATTAAACTGAGAAGAATCGATACCACACATGCCCCAGTAGGAGAATTTGGGGTAATGGTGGGATTAGGCAGCCTCAGAGGCATCCATGCATGCTGCCCCTGTTGTTTCCTGTCCATTTCCGTGGTGTTTCCATCATTTTCTGAGGTTTCCAGGTTTTCACCCAGCCTTCCCTAGGCAGAGCCTTGGTCCCCTGCAAAAATGCTCGAGTCTCCCATTGACTTCAATGGGGTTCGTTATTCGAAACGAGCACCCGAGCATCGGGAAAAGTTCAACTCGAATAACGAGCACCCGAGCATTTTAGTGCTCGCTCATCTCTATTCCTCATCTAGTTACGAAGTATTAATTAAAATTTTCATTCAACCCTGCTCCCTATGTTGAGTGTCCGGTGGCCCTTCTTAATGGCTCCGGGATCCAGTGGTGATGTGATGGATGTTAAGCTCTTTTTCCCCATAGTGGGCGTCTGATGGAGTAGACCAGCAGTGGGCTGATTGCTCAGCTCATCTATTCCTATGTGCTAGTGATCTGACTAATGGGATGTCGAATCATGACCTATCAGGTTCTGATTCTGAGACTCTATGCTCTATTTAAACCCCTTCCTGGCATTATACCAGTGCCAAATATAGTCTATGACATCATAGCTGTCCTCCTGGTTCCAGTTTTGTCTATGTGTTTGGATAAATTATTATATTATTAACCTCGGCTTGCTTTTGACCACCCTCTGCCTTGTGTTTTTAGTACTGTATCTCTTATCTGGTTTTAATCTTGGCTTGGCTATTTGACTACCATCTGACACTCGATTTGGTACTGTATCATCCTCCTGGTTCTGACCCATTCCTGTACGACTCTGCTTTTTTATTGTTTTGTCTCTGTGTTTCATCTGTCTTGAATCTTAGTAGGGTAGGGAACATTGACCAGTTGTGAACTTTCTGCCAAGGGCTTGCACTGATAATAGGTAGGGAAAGTGGGCAGGTTTACAGTTAGGGCTCACTTTCTGTGTCTTGCCTACCCACTGCCATAACAGAAAATTTGGGTATTTTATAGTTGCTCAATTTATTATTTCAGTGAAATTGACAGGGCCAGCCATCCTCCGTGCTCCTATTCCCTTTCATTATCACTAGGAGCAGTGGCAACAGGGAGAAGCAGGGGTAAAGAGCTGCACCAAGGGACTAGGCCAGGCCCTTGGTTCTCCAAGCACCTCATTAACATATAATTAAAAATAAGAATTTTTGTGCATCGGTAAGGCTATGTTCTCATCTGCATTGATGGCTCTGTTCGGGGCCTTAATCAAATAATTCACAGAAGAGTCAATGAAATTTGCTTGGCTCCATTTGCTTCAGTTATGTGCCGATTATGGCACTTCCATTATTTTCATTGTTCTGCTCCTATAACAGAGCAGAATAATGGAACTAACAACCGAGGCCTAATACCGATTACAGAGAAAACCCTAGTTGACATAATCAACCCTACTATGTTGTATATCTGCTTTACAAGAGTTCATCATGGTAACACATGCTCTTTAAATTCTAGACGATAAGATCATGAGATGCATCAAAAGGTCACATGACAACAACATAGTTCTGCCACTTTACAAATAACAAGCCAGATGACGTAATGGTACTTTGGGTTCCTGAACACAAGAAAGATGTGGTAGAGCTCAAGCAGGTTAACGGAAGGGCATCTAAAGTAATTCATAGAAGAGGTGAACTACATTACCCAGAGATTATTAAAATTAGAGTTATTTAAGCTTAGAAAAAAGTTGGCTGAAGGTAACCTAATAACTATGGTTAAGCATTTATCTGTCTGCCTTCGAATTATGTTGTTGTTTACTGGGCAGCATTTATCAGTCTGCTTTTGAGAAAATGATATATTCCCTACTACGGGCCCTTTGTCCCCTGATGATTCTTGGGCCACAAGGTAGATGAAACGCGTTGGGCGTTGGGCGCGTTGGGCGTTGTGTAATGTGGTAGGTGTGTCAGGTTATGCCCAGTAGTAGGGTTTACCAGGACGCGCAGTTCAGGAGGTCCTGAGGGTTACATTAGGGTTGAGAGGGACAACTATGGTGAGTCTACCTACCTGATACCCGGTTCCTCGGATCAACCGCCTCTCAAATTCCTGGTATCTGGACAAACTGATATATGAGAATAGCTGGAGACTTTGGTAAGATCTTTCCAGTTATAACATTTTATGTAACAATTAATATTGAGAAAGTTGGCCACTTATTTTAGTTTGGTTATTAAAGGTTATCTTTTAACATTTATATGAATATCACTTCCCTCCATGTTTCTATACCAACATAGAAGGGGATTCTTTACTGTAAGAGCAGTGAAAATATGGAACTCTAGTAGAGGAGGCTGTAAAGAGTTTAAAAGTTTAAGTTTAAACATTATCTTCTTTGCTTTTCCCAGAAACAGAGCTGCTCTGTACATGTTTTCTGTCTGTAATTGCATCTCATTCCCTTTGAAGTGAAGAATGAAGCAAACCCTTTTTAACAATTTTCTATAAATCTCTTTGAGATTTACCCATAAATATGTATTTCAATAAATATTTACTAATGCTGTACTTGACACATCACATTAAAAGTCTGTTGCAGTAAACTCTAACTAGACTTGGCAGTATTATGTGACAATTTGAAGTTTACTGGAACAATATATTTAAAATATTAAAGGGGCTGTCTAAAACATAAAAATTGGGTATGGCTGGGCATAGTTTTGTATTAAAATAATAATAATAATAACAACAACAACAAACACATCATGCTTTGGTTGTCCCAATTTCTGAAATGCATTTCCACTACTTCCAGTTAATCCCTGGCCAGAAGTGTTGCATGCCAACTCCCCACATGTCACCACAACTGGTCAATCAATGGTCTCAGCTGTTTTTTGCTATGAATGAACATGTCATCACTCATGCTGACTGACTGGCAAAAGCCTAGACAAGTTAATGTTTACTGCCAATCTATATTATCATCATTTTTGTCCTGCTGTTGTAAATAAACGGCTAAGAATGGATACTATACACATTAAAATGCACAAGAGTTAGCCTTTGAATTTATTAGTCTATCTTGGAGTCTAATGTTACACACAAGAGATAAATAGCTATGAAATTATGGACTTTCATTCATGTATTCTGTAATAAAATGAACAATGAAGGACGTGTTGTAAAGTGATATTTTGAAATAATACATTGTACTGGGTCATTCTCTTCTATAAAGTTTCGGGTAGGAAACAGAGCACTACTTTGGATCATCCACCACCTGGTTTTAATTATAAATTCATTCTTTTGAGTTGAAATTAAAACCCTTTATTTTTTAGTTACCGTTTTCCACAAGAAATACATATTTTTTTGACAAAATATATCAATATGCTTGTTAGACCCAAAAAAAGTGTTCCAGTTAAAAATATAAGAAAAAAAAGTGTCTATGCAGAGAACTTGCAAATTATATATTTATACAGTTATCAATTTATGGTAGAACATAAAGATACTGCATGAAATTCAAAACAACATAATAATTCTTTTGGCAGAAATTTAGCTAATTGATTTACAATACAGGAATAACCTTTTCATTTAATCAAAAAATGAATTTTAATTCTTAGAGCTTTATGACACATTAAAATACATGCCATGTTTTAATTTCACCCATGCTAAATTATTCATTCATCTTCTAAATATTACTAATCAGTAAGCTGAAAAGGGTCTCATTACAGACACTAGTCAACAATTCCTAAGCTCCATTTTTTGTTCCTGATTTCTTATCTTAAAACATAATATAAAGACGTTCATGCAACCTAAATCAAATCTAGGATTGATAATAAAGACATGAAATCTATATTTAAAGTATTTAGGAAAAGTTACACTATAGGTGTAAAATGTCACTTACAGAGGTTGTCTAGTTTTAGGAGGAAACTAGATAACAAAGAGAATCTGCCTGCAATAAAGAACAGATCACTACCTACCTGGCAGATCCTGCACCGCTGTTCTAGTTCCCCAGCTGGGATGTGTTTACCTGGCTCAAATTTTGATGTCATGTTGACAACTTGTGGCCGCTGCAGTGGGTAAAAAGATTTTGAATAGGATACTCCAGCAGAACAGGATCTACCAGGTTAGTAATGATCAGTTCTTTAATACAGGTGGAAGCTCTGTGTTGTCCGATTTCCTTCTGAACCCAGACAACCTCTTTAATAGAGATGTTTCCTAATACAGTGTAAACCCAGAAATAGTCAATATCAAATAAACAAGAGGGTATTATACAAATGGTAGAAATATCAAAATAAATATACAGCATATAGTACACACCTTCAGGTATAAGAATATGTACTCAGGCATGCCAAAGAGAGTTTGCTACAATGTAGATATAAACAGAAATTACATTCAGTTGTTTGGCAGTGATGCTAGCTTTTTATTTAAACTAAATACAAAATGTTATTCTTAATCCTTTGGCTCATAGTTACTAATGGATTGTATTTTCCTTTTCTTAAGCAAGACAAATAGTTACAATCTTGAAACTGAAGAGATTTGCTTTATGTAGTAAATAAAGTGACTGCCAGTAAAATAGGTATTTCTCACTCCCAAAAAAGTATAACATTGAGTCAAAGATATTAAAAAAATATTAAAATATTTGAAATGTTTCCCAGTAAAATAGTATAGAGAATATTACTGAATGTATTTAACTTTTATAATGCAAATTAAAAAAAATGCAATTCCTCGGTAATAATGGTCAATAACTTCATTTTGGTAGAGATTTATCAAAATTAGTACAGGAGAAAAGTAGAGCAGTTGTCAAACTATTAGGTTGCTGCTTTATTGAATAGAGATTGATTGGTTGCTATGAGTAATACTTGTTTTTATCAATCTACTCATAGGCCATCAATATCAAAATCCTGGACAAACTCTTGAATCCCTTCTGTAGCATTTTTGTCAGTACACATATCAAAATCAGACAAATTCGAGCTTAAACACAGTTTTAGTTGTGTATGAAACAAAGAAAACAAATTATGCATGTAACACACAATGACCTAAAATGGAAAATAAGAAATGTATTGCTCAGTATATTCCTTAAAAAAACCCACGAAGAATAAATTATTTATACATACTGTATATATTATCATTGTAAACAGGGCTTACAAAAGCAAGCAAGATAAGAAAGATTTTTTTATATTTAGCTTGACAATTTTGTACTTTTTCAGATGAAAATGTACATTCATTACAACTACGGTATAATTTAAGTATACAAATATCATTTTGAACACACTATCATTTAAACAAATTCAAAAATCCTATTTTCTGAAATAAGAATTGGAATAAAAATTGACAATAAAATTATGTAGTTGGTACAGTTTTAGGATACTTAAAGGGATTTTCTGAGATTTTGATACTGATGACCTATCCTGAGAGGACCCCTCAGGCTCCCAGCTGATCAGCTGTTTGAGAAGGCACTGGTGCTCCTGTGGCACTGCATCCTTTTCCGTGCTTACCAAGGTATCGTGCTCAGCCCCACTAAAGTGAATGGAGCTGAACAGCGATGCCAAGCACAACCGCTATACAATGTAAACCGCTGTGCTGGTGGGCTGCGAGAAGGAGCATCTTTGCCTTCTCAAACAGCTGAACTGTGTGGGTCCCAGGTGTCATAGCCCCAGCGATCAGATACTAGTATCAAAATCTTGGAAAACCCATACTGTTTGTTTACTAAAAGACACAGAAGAATCTTTTCACTATTATTTATAAAAGCAGATGTTCACCAAATATAAAAGAGTCTAACAAATGTGTACAAAATGGAACATGAGGGTAAAATGTAATTCAAGATTAACATAGGAAAAACATTTCTTCAAAATAAAAATATAATCAGCTAAGGAAGCCTCATCCCATTATTGGAGGACAGTTGCCCTGTATTAGGGTCTTGGCATTGCCAACAGGTCAAGTTTTATTGTTACATAAATGTGATAGTTATAAACATACCACTATAGCAAAAACCAAAGAGGCAATTAAGTTTAATTCTTAGATATTCGTAATGTTTTATGTTCACACAATGACCTATATCTTGAAAGAGGAAATCATAACCCATTGTTTATGGATTTTTAATGTCAGTACATTTGCATGACTCTTTTTGGGCTAGGATTTTGATGGAAAAACTTTCAATATATTCTTCTGTAAATCTTTGCATATTTTGAGTGCACTTGTGTTGTCAACATAGTTTTAGTTTAATTTTTCTTTATTTAAGAAGTTACAATGCTTTGAAAAAAGCAAAACACTCAACTAAATTATTTTTGAAATTCACAAATCAATAGAAATATGAAGAATTAAAGGTATTTTCCGACCTAGGAGCTAACAAACTTGATAATTGTAACCTGTGGTCAATAAAAAAAAAATATTACCTGTACACGGTCCCACAGTCCGTGCGCCATTGTGCCACACGTGCTAGAACAGAAAATCAGTGATATGCCTTTCTAGCATATGTGACTGCTGAGGCCAGTGATTGGCCATAGTTGTCACGGGACCAAGCTACTTCTGGATGGAATGGAGCAGATACATGGGAAGACAAGTGTTTTTTAATTTTTTAATTGGTCACAGGTTACAACCATTAGAGTTGTCAACTTCTAGGCCAGACAACCTCTTTAAAGGATTAAATTCAAATATTAATTCATAAATGTGTTACTTCATAGTTTACTCTTTTATTATATATTTAAATATATTTTGAATATTCTGCACTAGTCTTATAAAATACATGCATTTAACTGTGAATGCTAGTGTTATATCTACAAATACTGGAAAGAACAAATAAATATTTTGAAATTAAACTCATTTGGATGTATCTTCAATTTGAAATTATTAGATGTGAGTTCTTAATGTGCCTAGACATTTGTTAGTTTGGGATTTGCTGATCATTCCCCCTGATATAGCAAAGGTTTAAAGCATAATTTGCGGCACAACAGATATAACATTTTTTGGATCTCTCTCTTCCTCATATGAGAAAACCAATACTGTGTATGAAGCATTATAGTTGGGGGGCTCTCTTACTGATTTGCATTCGGGCCCCAGAGCTACAAGTTATTCTTCTGTCAAGACAACTGATTCGATGTCTTAAATTTCTTGACTAAATTAAAGTGGCTGTGCCACATTTTGAAGTTATCCCCTATCCACTGCATAGGGGATAACTTTCTGATAATTGGGGTAGAACCATTGGGAGCGCATGTCTGACCTGCCATTCCATCAGATTGTAGAATGGGACCCCCATTCTCCGGATCAGTGGAGGTCCCAGTGGTTTGATCCCCATCGATCAGTTAGTAATCATCTTGTCTAACTTGAAAAAAATATTTAAAGATGAAATAAATAGTAAAATAATAAAACTGTTTATTTATATCATCAGTTTATTATAATATATAATATGCAATTTTTTTTGTTTAATGAAAAAAACATAATAGTTAACCATGTTTAGGCCTTTGTTTGATTTCCTCTCAGTGTGGCCTTTTCAACTTAGGATAAGTGGAAACAGCAAATAAACTGAGAATAAAGTTTTGAAATGGTGGTTATTAACCACCTACGTGCTACATCATGCATTCACCATCAGTTTTTGGATGTTAAACATCATTTTGAATGTATGTAGTTGACTATGAAAGGCAAATAATAGAATAAATAAATGTTTATGGTATCATGATACCTTTACAGTACATTCATTTACACTATCTGTATTGAATTGCAGATTACACTTGGAAAGTCATAGTGAAAGCCAATTAATTAGCATCATATTGCAGTGCTTATTTTTCACACAAGAAATATTCACTCAGAAAAGACTACAAATTTCATCCTAACAAAAAATAAAATAGCAGCAGCATGAGCATGCTAAATACCGTTGGTAGGTTTCCTAACCAAAATGCTTCCAACTGAATATCTCTCAGGCTTGAGAAAGTTTGGTTAGCTTTGATATAGAACCACATGTACAAAACTAGAGTTGAAAAGATTTACACGGCACCCAAAGAGATTCACAAAGGTCAAGCTCTCAAACAGCCACCAAATACCCACCAAATATTGTACAGTATACACTTATTCACCTTTTGATATTTGATGCTCAAAGAACCATTTGAGTATATATGTCTTTGTGTTCGTACTTCTATTTGGCAAATCAAGCCATTCAATATACAATATAAGGCATTTCAGTTTGTTTTTTGTTTTTCAGTTTTTTTAAGAAGACTAACCGATATACAGTATTTTCACTTGACTAAAACAGGAGCATTTCAGTTTTTTCCACATACATTTATATATTAAAAGCAGTAGTGCTCTTCTAAACACAGTGCACAATAATAAAATAGATCTGATGTACACAAGTAGACACATATAGGGCTAGGGTGCAACAAACTGAAGGTCAAATAAATTTTTACAAATCATGTTGTACAGAAGCAATATTAAAGGGAGCCCTTTTACATAAAGTCATTGACGATGCAACAAAGAGATCATCATATTTTGTTCAATAAAGCACATTTACTGTAGCTTTCCGTTTTGATGGCATAGATGATGCAGCATTCACACATGTTGCCACTGAGGATTTGACACTCCGACATGCAGACTTTGTAGGTGTCTCTGTGAATTTTTCACAGATGAATAAGTCACAGCATAGAAACAGCCATTCTTCAATTGTCTCAGTTAAGTGACTTTAAGGTAAATCCAGGGTTAATCTTTTGGCAGGATGTTGAGTTAAGAAATATAGATTTTGGTTTTCAGGGTCATAACTGACAATGATTACTACCAGATAAAAGCCAGAGCAGGACAAACTGAATGCCTATCATAGACCAGAGCGAAGGAGTCAAACCAGAAACACCACCACAATCACTGTCATCCTCCTACAAGGAAAAAAAAAAACACTTTTATTTAGAATGTTTAAAACATTAATACCTAACAATTATTAATTAAGTAAAATGTAACAACTATTCTAACAATACCATGCTACTTGATAGACTACTAAAGACAAACAACTTACTTCTGAGCATAATATCTATAAAAAGTAAAAATTTAGCATATGAATATAATAGATGGGTACACCATTCAGAAGAGCCATTGGAATCAGTTGTTTCTACTTTGGTGGACCCAACACTATGTATATTACATGTCCAAACATTGATTTGACAGGGCTCTTTCTAAATTTATAAGGTATCAATAATGAAGATACTTTACAAATGCCTTTAATTCAAATTCTTTCAATTCTAACGTTCAGTTACTGAAAATGTTAGCTTAAAAATTATTGTTATACAAAAGTGTGCTTCCATCATAGATGGTAATATCCAAAAAAGTATTGCCAGAATCTCTTTATCATGATATATTATACAGGTGCAAAGTACACATTCATAAGTTAGAAGAAACATAAAATAATGATGGCAGAAAAAGACCTTATATTAGTGATAAGTGAACCAATTTGTCTTGCTTTGGATAAACCTGATTCGTTCATCTTTATATAACTCATATTCATTCCCGATCCCTAGCTCCTTACATACCGAAAATGTATTGCCTCTAATGAAGCTCTTTCAAGATGGCGGCAGGAACATGACACATCATTAGCCTCGTGAATGAATCATTACTATAAGTAGCAGCACATGCATTGATGTATTACATTTGGAATCTGAACCCAGATTCATGGATGTGCTCCACAATCATTAACAATTCCAGGTTTGGATTTATAATGTGCTACATTAATGCATGCTCGGCTTCTTCTAGTAATGGGCATACACAAGAATACTGAACCAGGTTCGTCCAAAGCAGGTTGTATTGATTCACTGATCACCACCTTCTATATTATATATTTTTTTGCTTACATATAGGTTTATCCCAGAAATGTTACTGTTGATTTTCAAGCCAAATCTGCTAGACATTTGTTTCAAGCATCTTTTACATTTTCAGTGAAATATTTTCTCTACTCCACCCCCCCCCCCCAACTAATTTCAAATTAATTAATTTCAGACTAATTTCAAAAACGATAGTCAAGCAGAGGATTCCTTCTCTACAGGTGCAGAATTTTACACATTTGGAAACACTGCACAATAGTTTCCATTTTTTTTACCATTTTTCCAGCAAAGCTAAATCATTTTTTACATTACAGACAGCTCAAGGGATATTAACCCTATTATACACTTTTGTAAACTATAACATCTTACATCTATCTGCATATTTGGTAATGGACTTTAATATTGCAAATGTATAACAAAAGATTAAGGGACACATTTATTAAGACTGGCATTTTAGACACCGGTCTTAATAAACCCTGGCAGTGGTTTTGACAAAGTTATGAAGAGGCGCCTTCCTCTACATAACTTTGGCAGATCCTCCACCAGTTTTAAGTGTAAGACAGCTTCCTTGCTGGCTTATATTTAGACCTTTTTCTACCCCTGAAACAGGCGTAGAAAATAGTAAATGAGTTGGCCTGCCGGCCTGTCCCCTTCATCACCCACACCATGGCCACAATTTTAGACCTGGCATGAGTGGGGGAAAAAAAATCACAGGTTGTGACATAATCTGCACCTGAAATATGCCTAATATATATGCATATTTCAGCTTAATAAATGGCCCCCTAATTGCCCTGCAGTGTAGTAGGAGCAAGAAGGCTGTACAGGGTCAGAGCCAACCAGGCAAAGAGCCAACCAGGCAGGCCAATAGAGAAGATAGAAGTGGTCTTAAACAACTTGTGTCTTCTCTTCTTCAGCTTACACAGTGCTCAGTAAGTACTGAGTAGAAAATAAACGGGTGCAAATAAGTTCCAATGGGCATGAGTGGACTTCTCTTTACCTGCAACAGTGGAAAAATAAAGAACAAAAGCTGTACATATATTCATAAAAAGTAACAAAAATGGCCAAAAATATAATTTAAAATTATTCCTAACAAAACAAACAAACTAAAAAACAATGACAAAACGGACCTCTGTATTTAATTAATTTTGGTAGTCTGACAAAAGTTAACAGCATATAATCTATCACGTGCAAAAAATGCTAACGTGTCCTATCATTTTTAACCCAAACCATTTAGTCATCCAGACTACGTGAAGCCTAAGTTTTTTATAACATCAAGTGGACCTTTGCAGATTACCTAGTGTGGAAGTTGCCTATGGCAAAACACATATATCCCTATTTAAAGCTGGCCAGACACATTAGAGTAAAATATGCCAACACTTAAAAAAATAGCATGTGTTCATGATGGCCAAAAATGTCTGTCAAATTTTGGCTGTTCAGAAGAAGAAACGGAAGAAACTATATGTGGATGGCATGATCATTTGCCATTGTGCTGAAAGACCAGGAAGTTTTTTTTTTTTTTTTTTTTTAATGAAGTAATAAGGCATGTCCTTCAAGATGCTTACACATTACATTGCTTGCATAGTGAAATATGTCTAATATATATATATATATATATATATATATATATATATATATTTGAATACTTGCAGTAAAATGAAGATAGTTGTAGTCGTCATTGAAGATGCAGCATTCACTGTGCATAAAGGCTCATCCTATTATTTATAGGCAAAGCAAATATAGAAAAAGAAAAGAAACAAAGAAATACACATACAATGATTTATCATGCAGTTGGCAAGCAGTTAGATAAGTGCAACAATTCACTGAGACCAAACACAGAAAATATAAAACGAAATGAAACCCAAATCCTAAAACATCAACATGCATGAGAACAAAAAAATACACAAGATTCTTTCACAGAACAATATACACAATGAAAGACCCCGGGTTGTTGTTAAACCTGTTGGGTAGAATAGTTTTAATCATATAAAAGTTATTTGCAGGCCCGTACTGCGGCCTGCAAACAACAGGTCCGCAATACATGGGCCCCAGTCGTTTGTTCACCGCATCATGGATGCGGACCCATTCACTTGAATGGGTCGGCAATCTGGAAGGTGTGATGTGGAACGGAGGCAGGGAACACTCCGTAGTGCTTCTGTGGTTTTTCTGTATTTGCTTCTACACCGTAAAAAAGTAGGGCATGCAGGCCATTGGATATGGACTTCATTCAAGTGAGTCCTGTCCTGTGAGCCCAGGGGCCCTATGGTCGGTGTCCGTGCATTGCGGACCGCAAATTGTGGTCTGCAGCATGGGTCTGGCCGGCATATGGTTGTGTGCATCACCCCTTATGCTGAGATCAAGGGGGCCTTTCAGTTGCTGTTACAGCCTTGTGCCCTCTTAAGCATTTAAAAAAACTTAATAAAAAATACCAGCAAAAAATGAGCCCTCCCATAGCTTTGCAGATGTATATATACAAAAGTTATGGGGGTCTGAATATGGCACTGCAAAGAAAAACATAATTTTGTCAAAGTTTTTAAGTATTAAAACACTACAAAAACTAAAGTATATACATGAGGTATCACAGGTCAGTTTTACTGCATAGGCAACACTGTAAAAACAAAACTAATTTCTTTCCAGTTTACCACTATATTGTATGCAATATTAAATTGTACCATTAGAAAGTACAACTTGTTCCACAGAAAAAACAAGCCCTCATATGGCTATGTGAACTGAAAAATAAAAAAAGTTATGGGTCTGGGGTGAATAAAACACAAAAACGCAAATACAGAAAATCACTTGGTCTTTAACTAAGTGCAGGGATAAAGCTCTGGTTTCTATCTCAGCAAGGCTAGAAAAAACTGATATTTGTATAACAGGTAATACATATCTAGCCACATGCAGCATCTACCTTCTAAAGTGTGATTTTATATAGGCAGTCCTTTGGATTGTTGGGAAAATCATAGGCCAGGTTTATGATATCCCCTGTGTTGTAGGAGGATGCACCTACTTTATGACAAGGTGCACACCTTATCATAAATTTGGCATATCAACTGGCAGTAAAGTGAACTGTAATCTATGCCAGCTCAGAGCTAGCATAGATATGTTTTTTTATGCCGGAAAACTGGTGTAAAAGAAGAGAAATATGCTGGACCCACTGGCCCTATCCCCCCCCCCCCCCGAACCCTCTCTAGCCCCCCGCCTCTAGAAAAAGTAGCTAGAGAAGCAAGGAGATGCCATTTGTGCCTACACTTAAGTTTATTGGAATTTAAAAAGTTGCAAACAAAGTTTCTTACTATTTTAATATAGAAAACTGGCATGGGGGAGTAATAAATTCCCCCCAATATCGTAACATGCGAAACCTAACCCTCCTCATTGAAGTCTTTATGACTTACAGATGCAGCCGAGCTAAACTTGATAGTTAACATGTTAAATACAGAATGGCAAGAAAAAGCTAACTTTTCAATGAATTTCAATGGATTCGTCATGATAACAATTATGACACTTTGCCATGTGTTATCAAAGTCAAATTTAGCTCGGGTGCATCTGTATGTAAAGAGGTGATTGCTCCTTTAATCCCTTCCCGACATGTGACATAATAGTATGTCACATGTCGGATCTCTAAAGATGGTGTCTGTTCCGGAACGAAGATTGCACCATAGCTGCTGAGTGCCTGCTGTTTCACGCAAGAGACACCTAAAGCTAATGTCTGTGACTGGCAAAAATGCTAATCGCGGACACATTTAGCTCCTCAGATGCTGTGACCATGATATCTTAGTGCAAAACCCTGAATTTTGTCACTTTCAGGCCAGAAATAGCTCACCTACATGTCTGTGAAAGACCAGAGTCTGCTGAGGCTCTGATGCCTTTTACAGGTACATTTCAATGTAGGCCTGGAGGTGGCAGTATTGCATTGGAATGCACCAATCTTTGTAAACTGTATTAGGTAAAAATCCATTATTTTATACAAATTGCAATCCAATGAATACATGCTATAGTCTCCAGGGGTGACTTAAAAAAAGTAAACAAAAAAAAAACTTTTCAAAGTAGAAAAAATAAAAGTTCAAATCACCCATTTCCTCAAACTGAATATAAAAATAAACATCATAGGCATTGCTGCATCTGAAAATGCCTTTACTATTAAAATATTAAAACCTTTCCATCCCATACGGTGAATGGCATAACAGGGGGAGAAAAAAAATGGATGATTTGCCCTTTTTTTTATAGTCTCTTCTCCCTAAAAAGTAGTGATAAAAAAGTCATACACACCCCAAAATGGTATCATTAAAATGTATATACCGCCCCCCACAAAATGAGCCCTCACACAGCTTTGTAACTATAAAAACATGGTGTCCGCTCGCACATACAAGGGGCGCCATGGCCGGCAGATCTCCACTGTTTCAAACAGCAGAGACCCGTGGCTAATGACCGCGACCGGCAATAATACCGATCGCGGTCATTAAATCCTTTAGATGCTGTGATCAAGTGAAATGATGGCATCTAGAGTGTGAAAAACCCAGAAGCTCTTGCTTCCGGGTTTTCTTACCGGCATCCTCTGTGGCGAATGAGGATGCCGGTAATTGATACCCATACACTGGTTCTCTTTAAAGAGACCCAGGATATTGAAGCTGCAATTTTTTATATTGGCCAGTGGGCCAACATAACATATTAGCAATTCTGTACCAAGGTGGATATTTAAAAAACATAGTGGTACAAAACAAACAAACAAAAAAGAGCTACAAAACAATTAACCTTCCTCTTGTGTTAGCTTTCTGTTACTCTTTCTTATGTTAACGGGTCGGTTTTGACCCGTGTCTTAAATCACCCCTAGGATACCCTAAAAACAGTTATTTATGATCCAATTTGTTTCTTACCTCTTAGTTACCTTATTAGGGTTTCTCATCCATGGAAGGATTGATTTTAATATTTTTGTTGTGGCCCCCTGGGCCTTTCATTTGAGAGCATACCCTTCATTTTCAATATAAAAATATTGTCAAATGAACCTCAAGAGAATAATATAAACTTAAAAAAGTTTGTTATATTACCTAACTTTTACTGAAGGGTTTTAGAACACATTTCTTAAATGTAAAAAAATATACATATATATATTTTATATTATTAACTCTAGTAACATCTATGGTGTTACGGGTCAATTTTGACCCATATCTAACTACTTTATGAAAAAGGCAAAAAACAGATTTTTTTTTATAGAACTTTAATACAAATAAAAGATGAAAATTATAGCAATAATAATAAAAAGTAGCTTTTCTAGGTCAAACAAACAAACAACAATCAATCAAGCAAATCAAATCAACAGAAATCAAGTACTAGTTTTTAGATGCATTAGTATTTAGATGCATGTGTGGCAAAAAGTGACACTTTTTGTGTGTTCTTTGCAGAGGTATTTTTTGCAGGCGAAGCACGATGTGTTTGTCTTTCTGTCCTTATTGCTAGGGCAGACCTGACACCTCTTTCTTTTAGAATCAGGTGGTCTCACTGGGGTTGTGGCTGTTGTGGTTGATGTTGAGGCAGGGCTGGTTGAGGAGGATGCTGGTGATGATGCTCTTTGTGTTGCTTTGGGTGTGGGCGAAGGTGTGTTTTGCATCACAGGCTGCCCAGATTTTTATGCCGTATTTGCCTGGCTTACTTGGCATGTATTGCCGGAAGGGGCATTTTCCATGGAAAGGGAGAAAACATTCGTCTACTGTCACCTCTGGCCCTGGGTTGAACATCAGTGGAAGGAGCCACACCCATTTCTCCCAAACATCCCTGATGGGAGCAAGTTTGTCAGATTTTGTTCTGGTGTCTCTGTTGTCAAATCTGAGGACTCTTGATATCATTTGAAACTTTTGAAGTGACATTGTTGCCCAGAAAATATTCCTGCCTGTCGATGCGTCCCAGAGACTATCAGTGGCCTCATTGCAGGATTTGTACACTCCAGCAAGCAGAAGAACACCAATGTAGGCATCCAGGTCATCATCATGAAGGTCATACCACATGTTGCCATGGACTTTTTTTCCTTCAAGGTTTGTCATAGCAATAATGACTTTTTTTATTGACAATGGCATAAACAGATCAAAACATGTCTTGATGTCACTTACTCTTGTCACAGCAAACCTTGTGATCCCAGGGGTCATTTTTATGACATTTGCAGCATCTGCCCTGCCATGTACATCTGGAGGTACTGAGCTCCAACTGATCTTGCCACTTTTGGATTTGAATCTTTCAGCAGGAGCAGCTTCAGCACCGGTGACCTCCTCATCAGACTGATCAGAACTGTCTGTGTCTTCCGGTTGATACTCCACATCATCTTCCTCCTCAGAAACCTGTTCATCTGTATCAGTTTGCTGCTGTGTGTCCTCTGATTCATTATCATCCAAGATATAATCCAGAATTTGGCTTGCATCTAATCTTCTCCTCATTGTTGCATGGTGTAAACTGAAGATGTATACTGTGCAAAGTACCAACTGTAAGGCTACTTTCACACTGGCGGCAGGCCTGATCCGGCAGGTGAAGGGTGCTGCCGGATCAGGCCTGCCGCAGTGACATGTGTGGAGCCGTAACCGCGCTCCGGCCCCACACATGTCACACAGTACATACATATACATAAACATACACACACATATAGACATACAAACACACATACATACTTACATGCTCCCCGGCAGGTCTTCGGAGCGTCAGGACGGCTCACACAGGTCACGATTCCCCACAGCGCCCTCTGCTGGGCGCCTGGTGGAATCGTCATCTGACGATTCCACCAGGCGCCCAGCAGAGGGCGCTGTGGGGAATCGTGACCTGTGTGAGCCGTCCTGACGCTCCGAAGACCTGCCGGGGAGCATGTAAGTATGTATGTGTGTTTGTATGTCTTTATGTGTGTGTATGTTTATGTCTGTATGTGTCTATGTGTACCCGGATCCGTAATGGACTCCATTGAAAGTCAATGGAGGGCGGATCCGGTTACCATTATGGTCACACCAGACGGATCCACCCCCATTGACTTGCATTGGGGGTCATTCCGGATCCGTCTTGGTGCGGATGCCTGGACCGGAGAGCAAACCGCAGCATGCTGCGGTTTGTTCTCCGGTCTGAAGACGGAACGGAATGCTTTCAGGAGCATTCCGTTGTCTTCAGTTCAGTTTTGTCCCCATTGACAATGAATGGGAACAAAACTGAAGAGTTTTATTCCGGTATTGAGCCCCTATGACGGAACTCAATACCGGAATTTTAAAACGCTAGTGTGAAAGTAGCCTTAGCTGATTCGGCCATACATGCCTGGACATGTCCCTAACTAGTTGTTGGAGGTAGAGCTGGCTGTGGGCTGTTGGTTTATATTGTGATTATGAGTTCAGTTTTGGGACTTATTATTGTTTTTTTACTCTTATATTAGACCTGGGTCGAAATTGACCCCAACAACACAAATGTTATAATTCTAATAAGAGCATTTTACAAGTTAGTAAAATAGTTTTATTTTATTGTATTTTGTTTAAAAATAAGTTCCTGAAAAAGTCAAAAAGTCTTGATGCAATAAACAAATGTTTGTAGAATTTGTATGCATTCAAAACCTAAAACGGGTCGGTCACGACCCTAACACTAGAGGAAGGTTAAAAAGGTAAAAAAAAAAAACTGTTAAAATATATAAAAATGTAAATCACTTCCCTTTCTGTAAAATCAAAATATAAATATATAAATAATAAAAAATATAAACATGGGCATCACCGTCTCTGAAAACATCCGTACTATTAAAATATAAAAATATTTTTCCAATATGGCAAATGGCATAACAGAAAAAAGGGTCAAAATGGCCAATTTGCCATTTTTTCCCTTGCTTCTCTTACCTGATAAAAATACAATAAAATGTGATTAAAAAGTCACACACATTCCAAAATGGTATCAATCATTTTCTGATGACACATTCCCTTCAGAAATGCTATGACATATAATACTTCACAGAACAGTGATGTGCTGTCCTGCATTATGCATTCAACAGTGAATGCTTGAGCAAATATAGCTGTATTACAGTGGCCGATGGTGGACCAGTTCACCGCTAACGAGTGTTTGTAGGAACTGTCATTAGCAATAATCCAGCAGTGTAATACTACTGCCCATTACCCAGTGATAGCAAACGGCCATTCATTATGCTATCCGGATTTTTAAGCAGGCTTCAAAATCATAATCTGCCGGTGGCAAACAGTGCTGACCAAACAGTCAGAATGAGGACGAGCGATAGCATTAGCAATCAATCCTTCTAATACTGTGGAGGAGATCTCTGCGTGTAATAGCAGCGGTCTCCTCCACTAATGAGCAGGCTATTGCCAGGAAGAAACACTTCCTTCTTGACAATTGCCTACAAAATCTTTTAATGTAATATAGCCTTTTGAATAGTAAGATAACATAAGAAGATAACATGGAATATTAGCAAAAAGTATCTTGGTGTGAGAATGCTGTCAATTATGGTTTCACAAAATGTTAAGATGTGTCAAATTGATCCTCTAGCTAACAAGCCAATATGCAAAATATTATCACAAACATGCATGCTTTTCTTTATTACAGAAATGTAAATCCTTCCATATAATATCATCCACCTAGACCGTGAAAATCTGCTATTTTATATGGAAACCTTTGTTTGAAAGTGTGTGAAAGTGAAGTCTCATGATATGCGGCAATCATAAATTATAACAGTGATAAGACAAAACTTAAAAATAAAAATAAGCACATGCAGAGTATTAGAGATGCACAAAATACATTATAATGGGTATATATAATGAGTATAAAAAAAAATCACAATACATAAAATTGCTAATTACAATGGTTTAAATAATTATGTGACGACTCAATGAGAATATAGTCACTTTTGGTACACTTTGCTCAATCTTACTAATTATGACAATTAAACCATTTTAAACGCTTGTTTCAGAAACATCAAAGTATTGATTTTTTAAGTAAATCTGTATGCACATCTATCACCTTCAGATAAATTAAATCTATGTTATTCTACGATATGTGTTTTATTCAGCATTAGGACTTACCAAGTCGTCTTGATCAAAACAAACATCAGGACCTTTTCTATACCTTGGATTCTGAGCCAGCAGGCATGGATCTGGTCCATTAGCTTAAGATTTGCATCAAGGAAAAATAATTTTGTAATGTGAAAACAACTATAATACACCTGAATAACACATTCCTAAAGCCAGATTGTTTTATAAAAAGCTACATACCAATTGTACATACCAAAGTCTACAAATAACTAAATGACCTAAAACATATCAATGGATGTCGTATATCTGGACTTCTCCAAAGCATTTGACACGGTACCACATAAAAGGTTAGTATATAAAATGAGAATGCTTGGCCTGGGAAAAAATGTCTGTATGTGGGTAAGTAACTGGCTCAGTGGTAGAAAACAGAGGGTGGTTATTAACGGCACATATTCAGATTGGGTCACTGTCACTAGTGGGGTACCACAGGGGTCAGTATTGGGCCCTATTCTCTTCAATATATTTATTAATGATCTTGTAGAAGGCTTGCACAGTAAAATATCAATTTTTGCAGATGACACTAAACTGTGTAAAGTAATTAACACAGAAGAGGACAGTACACTGCTACAGATGGATCTGGATAGACTGGAGGCTTGGGCAGAGAAGTGGCAGATGAGGTTTGACTGACAAATGTAAGGTTATGCTTATGGGAAGGAATAATGCAAGTCACCAGTACATACTAAATGGTAAAATATTGGGTAACTCTGACATGGAAAAGGACCTAGGAATTTTAGTGAACAGCAAACTAAGCTGTAGAAACCAGTGTCAGACAGCTACTGCCAAGGCCAATAGGATAATGGGTTGCATCAAAAGAGGCATAGATGCCCGTGATGAGAACATAGTCCTGCCACTTTACAAATCACTAGTCAGACCACACATGGAGTACTGTGTACAGTCCTGGGCTCCTGTGAACAAGGAAGACATAGCAGAGCTGGAAAGGTTTCATAGGAGGGCAACTAAAGTAATAATTGGAATGGGTGGACTACAGTGCCCAGAAAGATTATAAAAATTAGGCTTATTCACTTTAGAAAAAAGACGACTGAGGGGAGATCTAATAACTACTGTATGTATAAATATATCAGGGGTCAGTACAGAGATCTCTCCCATGATCTATTTATCCCCAGGACTGTGACTGTGACGAGGGGACATCCTCTGCGTATGGAGGAAAGAAGGTTTGTATACAAACGTAGAAGAGGATTCTTTACGGTAAGAGCAGTGAGACTATGGAACTCTCTGCCTGAGGAGGTGGTGATGGTAAGTTCACTAAAAGAATTCAAGAGGGGCCTGGATGTATTTCTGGAGTGTAATAATATTACAGGTTATAGTTACTAGAGATGGGTCGTTGATCCAGGGAGTAATTCTGATTGCCTGATTGGAGTCGGGAAGGAATTCTACCTCACAGGTTTTTTTTGCCTTCCTCTGGATCAACTTGTAGGAAAACAGGCCGAACTGGATGGACAGATGTCTTTTTTCGGCCATATAAACTATGTCACTATGTTACTATATCACAAATCTCAAACATACTTCCGATGAAAGAAGGAAATGGTGTGTATGTCACAATAGGGAAACTCTTCAGGCCATGAAACTTTATCTTGATCAGTTTGACATTAAGGCTAGAGCTACACGGCGACACTGGTCATGTAACACCTGTTGTGGCCAGGATTGCCGGGTAGCGAAGATCCCATAAAAATGAATGGGATCGCTGTGGCAGTCGCAAGTAATCCAACTGTGTTGGATTTCCTTTGACTCCCGCGGTGATACCATTCATTTCTATGGGATCCCCGCTACTCAGTGATCTTAGCGCGACCAGTGTCGCCGTGTAGCCCTAGCCTAGGGAAAGCCCATCATGTTTAACATGGTGTCTGTTTGGCAGGCATATTATAGTGGGAAAAAAGAGCACATTGATATATAGTACAGACCAAAAGTTTGGACACATCTTCTCATTCAAAGAGTTTTCATTATTTTCATGACTATGAAAATTGTAGATTCACACTGAAGACATCAAAACTATGAATTAACACATGTGGAATTATATACTTAACAAAAAAGTGTGAAACGACTGAAAATATGTCTTATATTCTAGGTTCTTCAAAGTAGCTACCTTTTGCTTTGATTACTGCTTTGCACACTCTTGGCATTCTCTTGATGAGCTTCAAGAGGTAGTCACCTGAAATGGTTTTCACTTCACAGGTGTGCCATGTCAGGTTTAATAAGTGGGATTTCTTGCCTTATAAATGGGGTTGGGACCATGAGTTGTGTTGGGCAGAAGTCAGGTGGATACACAGCTGATAGTCCTACTGAATAGACTGTTAGAATTTGTATTATGGCAAGATAAAAGCAACTATGTAAAGAAAAACGAGTGGCCATCATTACTTTAAGAAATTAAGGTCAGTCAGTCCAAAAAATTGGGAAAACTTTGAAAGTGTCCCCAACTGCAGTCACAAAAACCATCAAGCGCTACAAAGAAACTGGCTCACATGAGGACTGCCCCAGGAAAGGAAGACCAAGAGTCACCTCTGCTGCGGAGGATAAGTTCATCCAAGTCACCAGCCTCAGAAATCGCAGGTTAACAGCAGCTCAGATTAGAGACCAGGCCAATGCCACACAGAGTTCTAGCAGCAGACACATCTCTACAACAACTGTTAAGAGGAGACTGTGTGCAGCAGGCCTTCATGGTAAAATAGCTGCTAGGAAACCACTGCTAAGGACAGGCAACAAGCAGAAGAGACTTGTTTGGGCTAAAGAACACAAAGAATGGACATTAGACCAGTGGAAATCTGTGCTTTGGTCTGATGACTCCAAATTTGAGATCTTTGGTTTCAACCACCGTGTCTTTGTGTGACGCTTAAAAGGTGAACGGATGGACTCTACATGCCTGGACTCTACATGCCATCGTGAAGCATGGAGGAGGAGGTGTGATGGTGTGGGGGTGCTTTGCTGGTGACACTGTTGGGGATTTATTCAAAATTGAAGGCATACTGAACCAGCATGGCTACCACAGCATCTTGCAGCAGCATGCTATTTCATCCGGTTTGCGTTTAGTTGGACCATCATTTATTTATCAACAGGACAATGACCCCAAACACACTTCCAGGCTATGTGAGGGCTATTTGACCAAAAAGGAGAGTGATGGGTTGCTACGCCAGATGACCTGGCCTCCACAGTCACCAGACCTGAACCCAATCGAGATGGTTTGTGGTGAGCTGGACCGCAGAGTGAAGGCAAAAGGGCCAACAAGTGCTAAGCATCTCTGGGAACTTCTTCAAGACTGTTGGAATACCATTTCAGGTGACTACCTCTTGAAGCTCATCAAGAGAATGCCAAGAGTGTGCAAAGCAGTAATCAAAGCAAAAGGTAGCTACTTTGAAGAACCTAGAATATAAGACATATTTTCAGTTGTTTCACACTTTTTTGTTAAGTATATAATTCCACATGTGTTAATTCATAGTTTTGATGTCTTCAGTGTGAATCTACAATTTTCATAGTCATGAAAATACAGAAAACTCTTTGAATGAGAAGGTGTGTCCAAACTTTTGGTCTGTATGTAGTTTTTTGGATTTGGAAAAGGATCATCCAGGATAACTGGTATTTCATTTAATTAAATTTACACTTATTCTAAGCTTAGTAGCCATGTGGTTGGTCCTATGCTTTCCCTTTATGACTGTGAATATAGTTATAGCTGTCAATCAGTGAACAGGAGCATCCACTGGGCTAAGCTTAGAATCAGCAGACATTTATATCAATGAATTAAAAGCTATACTAAATATTTTCCCACAAAGCTATAAAGTACAGATGTAGCCAATTGTATATCAACCTGCTCAGCTCCTTCAGCTCTATACCATGCTGGACACAAATCACAGGAATCCTAACAGGATGGAAAGGTTGGCGTCCTAAAGAACGTATTAATCACTGAGAATGGGGACGCTAAAAATTTAAACTTTATTTGAACTGTTTAAAATATATAGAAATATCAAGGGAAAAACTCACACAAAAGGCGTATATCAAAAATATCATACGCTATCCTCTGTGTGGTGCATTGTAGATCAATCGCCCCACTTGGTCATGTGGTGGCTATGGATTGAACCAAAAAAGTGCGCAATGCACCCACATTAGGATATCACACAGACTGTATAAACAGTCTGTGAAGCAGGGAAAAATGCCTCTAATATCCCCCACACTAAACTGAGCCGTGATTAATCCCCTATTTGGGTGTCTCAAATCAGGGCCCCTGTGTATACAAGGAGAGTGAGACTAAAAACCTGCTATAAGGTGGGTTCAGTTGGTGATCCCTATACAAGGTCTCATTCTATCCCCCTGACACAAACGGCCATGAAACGCCCAGTGTGAGGGGGTACAGCCCAATCCCTTACATAAAACGCCAGAAAACTGTGACGGCTAGCGCTAATACCGCATGTGTACTCAATATGGTCAGTCTTGCTGCTGCTACCAAATATAGTTCTACGCATTTCGCCCCAGGTGGGGCTCGTCAGGAACAGGGTAACAAGACATATACCATGCTGGCCATAATGACGACTGCATGTACAATGTAATAAATTCCCTTTAATAGTAACTTAGATGATAGACAGCTTTTTTTAATATAAAAGGATACAGCGTTGTTCTGCCTGTATCAGAGGCTGCTGGTCACAGATTTCACATGTATGTTGGTTGTCAACAATTATAAATAATAAATTGGTGTTGAGAATCTTTTCAACATGATAAATTCTGGAAGAAATGAATGTATTCCTTTTATTATCAATAACACAGTAAATAACATTAATAAGTCAATGCAAAAAATTACCAATAAATATGCGATAAAAGTGTGATTGACTAGGATGAGACTTTGAAACATCCTGCAAGTAGACTATCTAAGTAAAATCCATCAATAAAGAAATGTTAATTCATGTAATCGATTAATAAATCAATGGCATTTACAGAAATCTGCAAATAAGAGAGCTTCAAGATTCCATTTTCATAGACGTTTTCCATCAATTCGGAGTTGTAGCAAAGGTTTTCTTCACCTGGGGTAAAGATTCAGTTCACTGCCCCATCAAAATACTCTGGCAGATCTCCAGCATCAAGAAAACATTACTGAAGCCCCCCCACCACTCCCCAGCCACCCATCCAGTCACTCCTTTGCATTGATGATTTTCTGTTTGACATAAGCAGTAAATGATTAAAAGCAAACATATTATAATACTCATAAGCAAGGTAGCGTAAAAAAAAACATATTTTAATTACCTTGTGCAGTTGTCACATTCTAAATATCCACTAAAAGATCTGTTATTATTTTCAAAGAAATATTGGGTTTGTTCAGTTATGCAGCTCTGTTTTGCCAAAATTGCGGAAAAGTCATCATCATCAAATTCAGCTGCAATAGAAGCTTGTTATTAGTAAAGTTATTCATTGTGCCAGGAAACATCACAGAAAATTGTGTTCGACAGAAGTAATGATTAACATTTTCATGTTTAATTGTGTCAATGCAATATAAAGGTTAGAGATGAGCGAGCATACTCGTCCGAGCTTGGTGCTCATTCGAGTATTAGGGTACTCGTAAGTGCTCGCTGCTCGGACGAGTATCTCGCCATACTCGAGGTAATGGCAACTTCCGCATCGTGCTTTTTTGGCGCCTATAAACACAGCCAATCACAAGCCAGGAGACTCTACGGTACACCCAGCATCACGTGGGGCCCTTACATGTCGATAGCAGGGGTTGGCTGGCCTGATCAGGTGACCCTGGAATATACTAGTGACTGGCCGCGGTGCTCGGCTCAGATGTCGTATGGATGTCGTTAGGGATAGAGCTGCTGCCTTTCAGGGACAGTGTTAGGGCCTGCATTTAGTTCTCTGTTAGGCAGGAATCACCCACAAAGAACCCAACAGCCCTTCTAAGGGCTAGAAGAAATTTTTTTTTGTCTCCTGGCTTGGCTGGCTGGCTGGCACTAGTAGTGCAGCTATCGCCATATCTAACCCTGTTTTTTTTTTTCATTGTTCTATCTCAGTGATACAAATCCATTGCACACAGCAGTGTGGAACCATTCTGTGTGTCACAGTTCAGCACACTCACTCCAATCCATATATACTGTCCAGGTGACACTTTCTGTACGTCACAGAATACAACCAAGTCATTTGCTACTAGGGATGAGCGAACCGAACCGTAACGAACCAGATTCGTTACGAACTTTCCCAAAAGTTCGGTTCGTCACCGAAACGAATTCTGATAAAGTTCGTAACGAATCTGGTTAAAATAATGGCGACGCCAAATATACGCATATTTATTGAGAATGTACGCTAATACGTACGTATTCCGTTAAGTAGCGTAATTTTAACAACGCTACACTGTATGTTCGTTACTTGAGTAGGAATGTTCGCAGACACAGTGTATTTGTACGCTAATGCGTACATATTCAGTTAAGTAAAGTACCTTTGACAACGCTACACTGTATGTTCGTTACTTGAGTAGGAATGTTCGCATTAGCGTACGCATTAGTTTAAATTCTCAAATATGCGTATATTTTGCGTCGCCGTTGTTGAAGTCACTTTGATTTTTTCTACTTTTTTCATTGTAATAGCAACTGCAAGTAAACAAAACTATACCCTACCAGACTCCCATTATTGTTGCAGCAATTATTCAGCCGTTATAGCAAGGTTCGTTTTAGGTTTGGTTCGTACGAATCCGAACTTCAAGAAAATTCACCGAACCGAACTTTTCAAAAGTTCGCTCATCCCTATTTGCTACCAATAACATATACAGCTTGATCCAGAAAACTCTCTGTGCGACATTTGTCTGGGTCTCAGTGTAAATAGCCACCGTTAACAGGGTGTCAGTCAGTTCTACGATAGTTTCTGCACGTCACGTTCCCAAAAAAACAAAATTTAAAAAAAAATTAGTTTTTCAGTTGTTTTAGCTCAGTGATACAAATCTATTTTACTCAGCTACGTGTAACCTTTCTGTGTGTCACAGTTCAGCACACTCGCTCCAATCCGTATATACTGTCCAGGTGACACTTTCTGTACGTCACAGAATACAACCAAGTCATCTGCTACCAATAACATCTACAGCTTGATCCAGAAAACTCTCTGTGCGACATTTGTCTGGGTCGCAGTCTAAATAGCCATCGTTAACAGGGTGTCAGTCAGTTCTACGATAGTTTCTGCACGTCACGTTCCCAAAAAAACTAAATTTAAAAAAAAATTAGTTTTTCAGTTGTTTTAGCTCAGTGATACAAATCTATTTTACTCAGCTACGTGTAACCTTTCTGTGTGTCACAGTTCAGCACACTCGCTCCAATCCATATATACTGTCCAGGTGACACTTTCTGTACGTCACAGAATACAACCAAGTCATTTGCTACCAATATCATCTATAGCTTGATCCAGAAAACTCTCTGTGTGACATTTGTCTGGGTCGCAGTCTAAATAAGCACCGTTAACAGGGTGTGAGTTAGGTCTCCGATAGTTCCTGCACGTCACATTCCCAAAAAAACAACATTTTAAAAAAAATATAAAAAACTAAATATTAAAAAAATTAGGTTTTTTTTTGTTTTAGCTCAGTGATACAAATCCATTTTACTCAGCTGCGTGTAACCTTTCTGTGTGTCACAGTTCAGCACACTCGCTCCAATCCGTATATACTGTCCAGGTGACGCTTTCTGTACGTCAGAGAATACAACCAAGTCATTTGCTACCAATAACATCTACAGCTTGATCCCAAAAACTCTCTGTGTGACATTTGTCTGGGTCGCAGTCTAAATAGCCACCGTTAACAGGGTGTCAGTCAGTTCTACGATAGTTTCTGCACGTCACGTTCCCAAAAAAACAAAATTTAAAAAAAAATTAGTTTTTCAGTTGTTTTAGCTCAGTGATACAAATCTATTTTACTCAGCTACGTGTAACCTTTCTGTGTGTCACAGTTCAGCACACTCGCTCCAATCCATATATACTGTCCAGGTGACACTTTCTGTACGTCACAGAATACAACCAAGTCATTTGCTACCAATATCATCTATAGCTTGATCCAGAAAACTCTCTGTGTGACATTTGTCTGGGTCGCAGTCTAAATAAGCACCGTTAACAGGGTGTGAGTTAGGTCTCCGATAGTTCCTGCACGTCACGTTCCCAAAAAAACAAAATTAAAAAAAAATATATAAAAAACAAAATATCAAAAAAATTAGTTTTTTAGTTGTTTTAGCTCAGTCATACAAATCCATTTTACTCAGCTGCGTGTAACCTTTCTGTGTGTCACAGTTCAGCACACTCGCTCCGATCCGTATACACTGTCCAGGTGAAACTTTCTGTACGTCAAAGAATACAACCAAGTCATTTGCTACCAATATCATCTACAGCTTGATCCAGAAAACTCTCTGTGCGACATTTGTCTGGGTCGCAGTCTAAATAGCCACTGTTAACAGGGTGTCAGTCAGTTCTACGATAGTTTCTGCACGTCACATTCCTAAAAAAACAAAATTAAAAAAAAATATAAAAAATAGAGATGAGCGAGTAGTGAAATATTCGAAAGTTCGAAATTCGATTCGAATAGACCGCGAAATTCGACTATTCGACCGAATATCGAATCCCATTAGAGTCTATGGGAAAAAAATGCTTGCCACTTGGAAATCTCAATTCGACCACTTGGAGGTCACCAAGTCCACCCTGAAACCTCAGAAAAGGATGCCAACACTGCTGGAATGCAACTAGGACAGCAGGGGAAGCATGTCTGGGTGCATATAACGCGCCCAAGTCGCACTATTACGCCACTATCACAGCCTCTCAACAATACACTCCAAAGACAATCTAACCTCTCTGTAAAGTGAGACCATACAAGGAAACCTTCTTTCCTCTACATTGCCATGGACCCCAAGCCAAACTAGACAAAAAAGAAGATTAAATTCTGCACCCCTTAAAATCACGTTGCCTATGACAACCACAGATGGCATAGGCAAAGGGGAAAGCAAATAGACCCCACCCCTAATTGTCATTGTGTGTGTGTGTGAGATGTGGTCAGACATGTCTTCTTTAAAATGTAAAAACAACTCAAACACATGCAGAAGCCTTAAAATGCCCAAATTGTTGGCGCTTGCGATGTCAGTGACCCGACCTGGCCCAGTGTCATGTCTAGCAGGTAAAGCAGTGGTGATGTTGAGGAATGTGTAGGACCGCAAAAGGCAGGAAGAGGCCGTGGGCTGGCCAGAGGCTCATGGAGAAGGCAGGCTAGAGCCCGCAGGGCCGCATCTCTTCCCTATAACAGGCCCCCACACAAAGCTCTCCCATCGAGGGCTCTTAGGTCCTTGTTGTGAAAATATTTTAATGAGTGCGCAAAGTTAGCTTGAGGTGAGCCCTCAAAAAAATTATATGGAGGCCCAAGAGGTGAGCCCTCGAAAAAATTATGTGGAGGCCCAAGAGGTGAGCCCTCGAAAAAATTAAGTGGAGGCCAAAGAGGTGAGACCTCTTAAATATTGTATTAAGGCCCAAGAGGTGAGCCATAATAAAAATTGTTTGTAGGCCCAAGCGGTGAGACGTCTTAAAAATTGTGTGGAGGCTAAAGAGGTGAGACCTCTTAAAAATTATGTGGAGGCCCAAGAGGTGAGACCTCTTAAAAATTATGTGGAGGCCCAAGAGGTGAGACCTCTTAAAAATTATGTGGAGGCCCAAGAGGTGAGACCTCTTAAAAATTATGTGGAGGCCCAAGAGGTGAGACCTCTTAAAAATTATGTGGAGGCCCAAGAGGTGAGACCTCTTAAAAATTATGTGGAGGCCCAAGAGGTGAGACCTCGATAAAATTAAGTGGAGGCCAAAGAGGTGAGACCTCTTAAATATTGTATTAAGGCCCAAGAGGTGAGCCATAATAAAAATTGTTTGTAGGCCCAAGCGGTGAGACGTCTTAAAAATTGTGTGGAGGCTAAAGAGGTGAGACCTCTTAAAAATTATGTGGAGGCCCAAGAGGTGAGACCTCTTAAAAATTATGTGGAGGCCCAAGAGGTGAGACCTCTTAAAAATTATGTGGAGGCCCAAGAGGTGAGACCTCTTAAAAATTATGTGGAGGCCCAAGAGGTGAGACCTCTTAAAAATTATGTGGAGGCCCAAGAGGTGAGACCTCTTAAAAATTATGTGGAGGCCCAAGAGGTGAGACCTCGATAAAATTATGTGGAGGCCCAAGAGGTGAGACCTCCTAAAAATTATGTGGCGGCCCAAGAGGTGAAACCTCTTAAAAATTATGTGGCGGCCCAAGAGGTGAGACCTCTTAAAAATTTGTGGAGGCCCAAGAGGTGAGACCTCGATAAAATTATGTGGAGGCCCAAGAGGTGAGACCTCGATAAAATTATGTGGAGGCCCAAGAGGTGAGACCTCGATAAAATTATGTGGAGGCCCAAGAGGTGAGACCTCGATAAAATTATGTGGAGGCCCAAGAGGTGAGACCTCGATAAAATTATGTGGAGGCCCAAGAGGTGAGACCTCTTAAAAATTATGTGGAGGCCCAAGAGGTGAGACCTCTTAAAAATTATGTGGAGGCCCAAGAGGTGAGACCTCTTAAAAATTATGTGGCGGCCCAAGAGGTGAGACCTCTTAAAAAATTTGTGGAGCCCAAGAGGTGAGACCTCGATAAAATTATGTGGAGGCCCAAGAGGTGAGACCTCTTAAAAATTATGTGGAGGCCCAAGAGGTGAGACCTCTTAAAAATTATGTGGAGGCCCAAGAGGTGAGACCTCTTAAAAATTATGTGGAGGCCCAAGAGGTGAGACCTCTTAAAAATTATGTGGAGGCCCAGAGGTGAGACCTCTTAAAAATTATGTGGCGGCCCAAGAGGTGAGACCTCTTAAAAATTTTGTGGAGGCCCAAGAGGTGAGACCTCGATAAAAATTATGTGGAGGCCCAAGAGGTGAGACCTCTTAAAAATTATGTGGAGGCCCAAGAGGTGAGACCTCTTAAAAATTGTTTGTAGGCCCAAGAGGTGAGCCATAAATATATATATTTTTTTTTTACGGAGCAATTCTAAGGCAGTTAAAGGAGGAGGAGGAGGAGGAGGTGGAGGAGGAAATGGCACTTCATACAGATGGCACTTCACTTTTGGCTGCTTTCCACTGTTGGAGAAGCAAAGTCCGGGTCAATCCACTTGCTGTTCATTTTGATTAGCGTCAGCCTGTCGGCACTGTCGGTTGACAGGCGGCTGCGCTTATCGGTTATAATGCCCCCGGCTGCGCTGAACACCCTTTCTGATAGCACGCTGGCGGCAGGGCAGGCAAGCACCTCCAAGGCGTACAGGGACAGTTCCAGCCACGTGTCCAACTTGGAGACCCAGTAAGTGTAGGACGCCGAGGGATCGGGGAGGACAGGGGTACGGTCTGCCAGGTACTCCCGCAACATCCGCCGATACTTGTCCCTCCTGCTGATAGCGGGCCCCGCAGTGATGGAAGTTGCACGAGGGGTGCCATGAACGTGTCCCACACCTTGGAGAGTGTTCCCCTGGTGGCTGTGGGCCTGATCGATGTTGAGGGACTCTGGGAGACCCTCTCCTCTCTGCCGCCAGCGATGGTGGGTGGGAAAATCTCCATCATGTTCTGCACGAGTTCCCTCTGGTATTCCAGCAATCGATTCGTCCTCTCCTCTACCGGAATAAAAGAGGAGACGTTATCTTTATACCGGGGGTCCAGGATTGCGAAGACCCAGTACAGTTTGTTCTCCACTATCCGGACAACACGTGTGTCCCGGGAAAAGCAGCCCAGCATGAAGTCAGCCATGTGTGCCAGACTCTGAATAGGCATGACGTCACTGCCCCCACCAGAAGGATCACTTGCCATTTCCTCCTCTTCCTCTTCCGCCTCCTCTCCGCCCCATCCGCGCTGAACCAATGGGACGCACACAGCCTGACTACCTGCCGCCAGCATCCTCCTCCTCTTCCACAGCCACCTCCACGTCGTCCTCCTCCTCCTCATCCTCCTCCTCCTGCAACTGCCACCGTGAAGCAGACAAAAGTGTGGTCTGACTGTGTAGCTCCGTTGCGTCTCCTCCTACCCCCGTCTCCTCTGCGTGCAATGCATTCTCCCTTATTGCGATGAGCAATTCTTTAAGGACGCATAGGAGCGGGATGGTTACGCTCACTATAGCGTCCTCGCTGCTGACCTTCTTGGTGGACTCCTCAAAGATACGCAGTACATCGCATATGTCTGCCATCCATGGCCACTCGTGGTTGGCAAACGGGAGGGAGTTGGAGGCACGCGTGGATTCATAATCTGGTACTCCATCAATGCTCTCTGCTGCTCACACACCCTGGCCAACATGGAATAGGTGGAATTCCAGCGAGTCGGCAGGTCGCACAACAGGCAAATGGAGGCGTTGCTGGAGTTTTTTTAAGCTAGCAGCAGCTACAGTTGACTTCCGAAAGTGAGCGCACAAGCGTCGCACTTTCACCAGTAGCTCTGCCAGGTTGGGGTAAGTCTTTAGAAATTTTTGGACTACCAGATTAAAAACGTGGGCCAGGCATGGTACGTGATTGAGTTCGGCAAGCTCCAGAGCCGCCACCAGGTTACGGCCGTTATCGCACACGACCATGCCTGGTCCTAGCTGCAGCGGCGACAGCCACATCTCCGTCTGCTGCAATATGGCGTCCCTCACCTCTGGGGCGCTGTGCTTCCTGTCGCCCAAGCTGATGAGCTTAAGCACCGCCTGCTGACGTCTCCCCGTGCCAGTGCTGCAAATCTTCCAGCTAGCGGCTGAGGGCGATGTTAAGGCAGAGGAGGAGGAGGAGGAGGAGGGGGGGTTATCAGAACCCGTGCTGGCAATCTTGGGCGGGGGTGGTAGGTAGGCCGTCTCTGTTTGCGACCCCGTCCCCGCTTCCACTACATTCACCCAGTGTGCCGTCAAAGAGATGTAGCGTCCCTGGCCGCAAGCGCTTGTCCACGAGTCGGTGGTCAAGTGGACCTTTGCGCTGACTGCGTACCTCAGGGCCCGCCTGATGTTACGCGACACGTGCTGGTGCAGGGCGGGGACGGCACTCCGGGAAAAGTAGTGGCGGCTGGGGACGGAATAGCGAGGTGCGGCAGCCGCCATCAGGTCGCGGAAGGCCTGCTTCTCCACAAGCCTAAACGGCAGCATCTCCAGGGCCAGCAGTTTGGAGATGTGGCAGTTTAAGGCTTGGGCTTGGGGGTGACTCGAGGCGTACTTCCGCCTGCGGTCGAACGCCTGCGAGATGGACAGTTGTTGGGACGAGGAGTGTGAAGGTGCAGGCGAAGAGGCGGGGGAAGGGGAGGCTGAAGGAGAAGGCCCCAAAGTAGCCGGGGCAGAGGCAGATGTGGAGGTGTCCTGGCTGGAGGTCTAGACCGCAGTGGCAGCACACAACAAAGGGGAAGAGGCAGTGGCAGCAAGACCGGGCGCAGGTTGTATTGCGTTTGCTCTCTCCCACTCAGCCCAGTGCTTGACTTCCAAGTGACGCCGCATGCCTGAGGTGGTCAGATTGCTCTTCTCAGAGCCCCTACTCAGTTTTGAGTGGCAGAGTGTGCAAACCGCGCTCAGTTTGTCATCCGCACAAACATTAAAAAATCTCCACACCACAGAAGTACGAGGCCTCGATGGGGGAGCTTCGCGCGACTGCCCGCTGCCGGGAACAGCTTCGGCCCTGCTGGCTGTGGCCTCACTTCTCTGTCTGGACTGTCCTCTGTCTGTGGACATCCCTCTGCCTGTGGACATCCCTCTGCCTCTGGACATCCCTCTGCCTCTGGACATCCCTCTGCCTCTGGACATCCCTCTGCCTCTTGCTGCCTTTTTCGGTGCTGCGCAGACCACCACCTCTCCACTGCTTTCCCCGCTGGACATCACCCCTGGCCAAGTGGGGTCGGTCATTTCGTCATCCACCACCTCCTCTTCCACTTCCTCACTCTGCTCCTCCTCCTGCCCACTGGACATTCCAACAGCCTCCCTTGATGGCAACTGCGTCTCATCATCATCATCGCTCATGATAACAGATGCTGGTTCAGGGTCCACATCAGCAGGAGATGGCGAATACTCAAGTGGTTGGGCATCACTACAAACAAATTCCTGTGCTAGCTCCTGGGATTCTTCCGGCACATCTGAAAAAGGACCCGAAAAGAGCTCCTGGGAGGGGTCAATGGTGGGATGACTCTGTTGGCCAGGTGTGGAGGAAGGAGGGTCAGAGTGAGACTGTGTGGATGACTGGCTGGTGGACAACTGTGTGGAAGGGCTATCGGCTATCCATTGCACCACCTGTTCAACCTGCTCAGGCCTCAACAGCGGTGTAACCCGCCCCCTGCTTAACTGTCCCATAAAGGCAGGGATTCTGGATGAGTGGGATCCTGGCTGACCCTCACCAGCACGCATTGTATCCCCACTGGCTTCAACAAGGCCACCAACAGCATTTCCGCGCCCCCGTCCTCGTCCACGTCCGATTCCGCTAGCCCCCTCCGCATTTTATTTTTTTTTGGTTACAATATTTTGCCTTCACAGCCGTGTACTAACAGTTCAGACGGTGTGTATGAACACTACGTATATACAATTATTTTGCAAGAGAACGCAAAGTACAGGTGCCAATGAAAAGGCTTCTTTTTTTTCTATATTTCTAGGTACACAGCCGTGTACAAACAGATCAGACGGTGTGTATGAACACTACGTATATACAATTATTTTGCAAGAGAACGCAAAATACAGGTGCCAATGAAAAGGCTTTTTTTTTTTTATATTTCTAGGTACACAGCCGTGTACAAACAGATCAGACGGTGTGTATGAACACTACGTATATACAATTATTTTGCAAGAGAACGCAAAGTACAGGTGCCAATGAAAAGGCTTTTTTTTTTTTTATATTTCTAGGTACACAGCCATGTACAAACAGATCAGACGGTGTGTATGAACACTACGTATATACAATTATTTTGCAAGAGAACGCAAAGTACAGGTGCCAATGAAAGGCTTTTTTTTTTAAATATATTTCTAGGTACACAGCCGTGTACTAACAGATCAGACGGTGTGTATGAACACTACGTATATACAATTATTTTGCAAGAGAACGCAAAGTACAGGTGCCAATGAAAAGGCTTTTTTTTTAAATATATTTCTAGGTACACAGCCGTGTACTAACAGATCAGACGGTGTGTATGAACACTACGTATATACAATTATTTTGCAAGAGAACGCAAAGTACAGGTGCCAATGAAAAGGCTTTTTTTTTTTATATTTCTAGGTACACAGCCGTGTACTAACAGATCAGACGGTGTGTATGAACACTACGTATATACAATTATTTTGCAAGAGAACGCAAAGTACAGGTGCCAATGAAAAGGCTTTTTTTTTCTATATTTCTAGGTACACAGTCGTGTACTAACAGATCAGACGGATCACACATGCTGCCCACAGGGTTCCGCAAATTCCTGGTCCACCCGCAAATTCCTTGTCCACAATGTCAAGGAGGTCGAGGTTCTGTTGATGAGCAAAAAGCCCTTCTGTACTGAAATCGCCGACAACGTCTCCATCTAAGAACCTACAGACCATTGTGGAGAGAGCGGCACAGCTCGCCATCAAAGTGACGAACCCCAATGCCAGACTGCGCAGAGAAGATAACGAATAAATATCTCTGTGGTTATTTTTGCTAAATAAAAGTTAAATAAACCCCCCAAAAAATTCATCTGTTCCTGTGCCTGATCCACCCAAGTTGAATCTGTCCCATCATGAGAAAGTCCACCAAGGAGTCTCCACTGTAACTTGCTTCCCATACAACTACCTCA
>ONZH01023032.1:0-103876 GCA_900303285.1 Rhinella marina | reverse complement strand
AGTGAGTCCCTGTTACTCACTCAAGCGCCATGTTCAAGTCCCCCTCCCCGCACCAAGACGGATCCGTCATGACCCCCAATGCAAGTCAAATGGGGATGGATCCGTTCGGTGTAACACAATAGTAAACGGATCCGTCCTCCATTGACTTTCAATGGAGTTCATGACGGATCCGTCACCTTACCTTTCCCAGCAGCTCCCTCCTCCCTCCCTCCATGTGGCGCTGTGGTAAAACTTACCACTGTGGTGAAACTTACCACTGTGCACCGTCTTCCTCCTGGGACAGGTCCGGCGTTGCTGGGAAAGGTAAGTACACCCTTAGTGTCTGTGTTGGGGGCCCATGTAAACCAGACACCCTCCCCTCTTCCGAGCAGGAGGGGGCCTGGTTTAGTCCCATTGACTTTAATTATGCTCGGCCAGAGCACCCGAGCACCTGGGTGCTCGATCATCACTACTCCTTACCTTTCCACTTGGCTCAACATATCAGTCGATATGTGGCCATTCAGTGGCTGACAAGGGTTTTACTAACATATCATAATAATCTCCAAAGATGGACTTATTTGCCCACTAGAAATTAAATTTCAAAAATGTCATACATTGATGTGTAATGACATAAGAAAGTGCTACACTCCTTCACTGCATACAGTACTTTAACCTGGACATTGAAGTCTCCCAGTTACCATGAATAGCAATGTAAATGGCTGCCCAAGATGGCTACTGTGTTCTGCCAGTAAGGGTATCTACTGCATTCAGACTAAGTGTAGTGCCCTGGAGCAAGGGGTACTGTGAAGTCAGAACATTTGTGGACATTTGCCTGTTTCGCCTATGAAAAGTTATACATCTCTTATTTATTTTACTTGAATGTATAGTTTTTACTTTGTAAGGCTCTGTGGGAAGGGTTAATGAATACTAAGAGACTTTTGGGACTTTGAATAAGAAGCTGGTAATTTTCCACAGCTGCTATAGGGTTTAAAGAGAAGCATGTTTTGGAGGTAAAAAAAGCCAGACGTTGTTTAACACCAAAACCAGACAGACTGACCTTGTGAATGTCTGGTTTAGCTCTGTTGATATGTCTGGAAACTTGTTTTTGTCTGGAACAACTGCTCTGTTATTGCTATTGAGTATCATTGAAGCTCTAATGTAAGTCTATAAGAGACGGAAAGTATAACACTGTATCTGTTGGTGCTGAGTTTCTTCACTACAGCCCTCCCACTAGAAGGTTCTAGTCTAGCTAGAAATGGTATAAGGAGAGCATTCAGAGCCCCTAGTGTTCTGCAGTTAGGGACCAGTGCTCTTACCAGTCTGCATGAGTGACCAGAAGAAGATGCTGAGATGGAGACGCTGAGACACAAACCATGGGTCACCAGCCCTGTCACCAAGGAGCAACCTGGACTACTGAGCTACAGACCGTGGGCCTTTAACCAGGATACCAACCTTCTGAAGAGACAGAGACAGCTAGCTAAGGCCTTTCCTTAGCATCAAACCCTTCTTCAGCCAGGAAGGAGACTAGAGAAGCCGGCCCTATGCCTCACTTGTATTGTTTTGCACCTGAGTTCCTCCAGTAAAGAAGCCCCCTGGTTACTGTAGACCCTGACTCTCTGGGCTTATTTCCCATTGGGGTGCACCATGCCTTACCATCCCTTCCGGAGAGCAGCAACATGTGATGAAACCTCGACGTGTCCGGGGGATGCAGCATAGTGTTGGGGCCACCCTAAACCTGGCCACAGCATAAGCCCAGTGTCCACCAGACATGTATAGGATATAGGATAGATATCTCATGACGGAGTATCACAAAATTATGTTTTTTTTTTGTTAAATATGGATCACCCCACAACAAACATGTTAAGACATGGTGCACCTAAAGGAAAGGTAAAAAAGAAGCATCTGTATCACACATGAAGAGTATCATGGACCACTCAGGAGCAAACTACTCAGAGGACCCTATTGGTAAGCGAAGAAGCTGGTGGACCTCATCTGGAACTATGTTTGGATTAGGAGGTTTGTTCATTTTGGGTCCTTAAAGAAGAACTCCCGACAACAATTTTATTCCATGTCCTGCTAGAAATGTACATGATATAAAATGTTGTTTTCTTACCAGTGTCTGAATTTTTGACTTATATAATCCTGAAGTTTCTTATCTGTGTCATGTGACCTGCAATTAGACCCACCAACTCACATAGAGACTTATGTGTGGACAGGAAGTCTATTTCTCTATGTATTCATATGAGACTGAAAGTGAGGCTCCCATAGGAATGAATAGAGCAGTTACTGGCTTTCTGTTCTGGGTCAGTTGGAGGTCAGGGAGTTGGTCACATGACCCAGCTACAATAAGAAGAGAGGGGATAACTCACAGAAACAGTCACTGATAAGAAAATGACAATCACTACAGATTATATCATGCACCTTTCTAACAGGTCAGAGAATAAAATTTTTTGCGGGAGTTCTTCTTTAAGTTTTGTGAACATTTATCACGAAATATGTCCAAGTGATATGGTGACACTAATGAATGCCATAACTTCTAATTAAGAGCTTTCTCAGACCGGCCTGAAGTGAAAAAACAAATAAGCCCGTCGCACTTCCATTACACGAGGCTTCTTAAAAAGCCTAAAGAAGGAAACTTCAGCACAGGTAAATCTAATAGATACAGATTTGCTGATTAAATCAAATATGCCATCATCTCAGATGGAGAGCTCAAAAGATAAGGAAGTAGAAGGTGATTCATCACGGTGTCTGCGTTCCCACCCCTGCTGTTGTCCCAAACTTATTAGCTTAACACAGATGGATCCCGGCCATTAGCGTTCAATCCTTGCAAAAACCACCCTTCTTCATTACATAAATGTTTTCCTGCTAATGCAGCTTTTCGGATACTTATTACGGAGATTGCAGACTAAGCTGATGCGTGAACTAACAAGAAAAAAGGTAAATAAATCCCGAGAAGTTGTATGCTATTAACCAACTGCAGACTGTGAGACGACTTTAACTGTCTGGTGAGTCCACGGGTGACATTTCTAAACATGCTTGCAGAGTGTGCAGCTGCAATGTGATCGTGCAGCTGCAGGAACGGGGAGACGGTTGTCAGTGAGAGCTGGGCTCCCCACAAAGTAGGCAGAGATTGTTCATTATTCTTCCCCATAGCAGTATACATGCAACTTAAAGGGTTATTCCCATCATAGACAATGGGGGGGGGGGCATCTCACTAGGATATGTCCCCATTGTCTGATAGGTGTGGGCCACACTTCTGGGGCTTGCACTTATATCGGGAATGGAGCGCGGAAAGGTGATGAAGACACTGTGCGCATGCGCAGCCACCCTCCATTCATTTCTATGGAGCCAGCGAAAATTTCTGTCAGCTCCATAGAAATGAATGAGAGCGGTGGCCGCACATGTGTCATGTGCTCCCATTCATTTCTATGGTAACAGACAGGGCCGGTTTTAGACAAAATGTGTCCCTGGGCAAAATCAAAAGTGGGGCCCCAAATATTGTAATAATAACACAGTTACGTTCTGTCGATTCCGGCCCTCCCTCACAGATTTACACCCCATGAAGCTCCTCACATAGTTCTTCCTCCTCATGGCCCCAGAATACGCCACATGCCCCCTCCCCTCACACAATGAGCACAATGAGTTCCCCTCACTCACGGCATCTGAAAGTGTTAAAAACCTGAAGCGCAGGATACCTCTTCAGGCGCACTTTCCCCCAGCGGAGATTGGGGAAAGTGCCCGGTTCTATAAATAAGCTGCAGCCTGTACTAGGCTTCCAGGCTCATTGTTGGTATATCCCAGTTCAGGGCACTAGGTGGCAGCACTGAACTGTGATATAGTGATTTCTATAGACTAACAGAGCAATTTACTGATGATTGTAAGTTGTGGTCCACTTGGGGGACTTAACAAAAAGTTTAAAAAAAATAAATAAAAAAAAAGTTTTGAAAACACCTTAAAAATTAAAATCACCCCCATTCCCCAAAACAAAACAAAAAAACACAAAATAAAAATAGATATATGGGTATCGCCGCATGCGAAAATGCTAAATTCACATTTTCTTCATCACTTAATCTCCCAAGAAAATTTTATAAAAAGTGTCATACACACCCCAAAATGGTACTGGCAAAAATGACAGATCGCCCCACAAAAAATGAGCCCCCACACATCTCTATACAAATAACTATGAAAAGGTTATGAGGGTCAGAATATCACGATAATTTTTTACGAAGCGAGTCCTAATGAGCGGGTGCTGTTAGGGTTGCCACCTTTCCCAACTAAAAATACTGGTTACACAAGTTAAAAAGGTTGGTGTGGATTAATACGGGTGTTATTTGATCATATTTTACGTTTTGCGCAATAAATCAAAAAAATAAATCAAACATTTCACTGTTGGGGACTCCCTGTGTATTTAAATTTTATTTGGCCTCTATTTTTAAAATGTTTCTGTGGCGATTTGAACTCCCAACCATTTACACTAAAGCCAAAAACCTTAGCTACTGGGCTATAGAGCTCAATGCTGTCAATGCTGAAAAACCTCATACAGGTTTCTCTTGTATTAAAATCCTCATAGAAGTTTCTCTTGTATTATAGAAGATTTTTCTCCCCTGACCTTACACTGAACTCTATAGCCCAGTGGTTAAGGTTCCAGCCTGTAATCTAGATGGTGGTGAGTTCAAATCCCCACAGAAACATTTAAAAAATAGAGACAAATGTAGACTTATATATACATAGGGTGTCCCCAAGCATTGTGACAATGCTTGGGAGTAGTCAGTGCAGGGACTCCTAAGCTGGGAAATTCCCCACTCCTGACTGTTCAAACATCTGATACCGTAGTGGACACCACATAAAATCTCTCATTTGGAGCTGCCTATTATACTTTATAAATGAATAGGGGTTGGGCTCTGACAATAATTTCATCTGATAGGCCCAAGGAAAGGCATTTTTAGGAGATATGGTGATGTACCGGGATCTCCATAGGGACTGTTAGGCAGAGGCTTCTGTCCAGCAGTGAGCCCGGTGATGTCAGCTTTAACGCTGCCCTAGCCTGGTAGGTAGAAGGAAGATGTTAGTCATATATTGGCTTCTCTTCATTAACTTAGCCCTCTAATTACCCTGATCCTCGCATGGTGGCACCCTCTTCCATAATCTACCTGAGATGCTGGCTTATTTATTATCCAAGTCATGTCTCAAGGCCTATCTAAAAGGTCGAACATTATAGCTGTGATGGCTAACCTCTGGCACTGTAGCTGTGGTAAAACTACAACTCCCAAGATGCACACTTGCTTGGCTGTTCTCAGAACTCCACAGAAAAGAATAGATCATGCTGGGAGTAGTAGTTTCACCACAGCTGGAGTGCTGGAGGTTAGCCAACACTGACTTATAGGATAGCTTCCTTACATCTGGTGGCAGAGCTTTCTAACAGCTCATTTGCATACCTTCAGCCCCTCCCCATATGGACCTCAACTATGCAAAGTAATTTTGCAAGATTTTCTGCTAGACCCGTACCCAATCCAAAAAAGGCATATTTTATAAAAATAAAAAACTATTTACATTTATTGAATAAAGTAGCAATTAAATAAAAATAAAGATAAAAAAGAAAATAAAAAATAATTAAATGAAATAAATAAATAAATAATAAATAAAATTAATCCAGAAATAAATAATACCTAAAATAAATATGTAAATATTAAAATAAATGAATGAGTAACATAAGAAAAAAATAAATACATAAATAAATAATCAAGTTTAAATAAATAAATAAGTGAAAATAAAGTCAACATGTATAAAATAAAAATAAGATATGCATGAAAAAATATGTAATAAAATAAAATAAAAACATACATAAATAAATTAATAAAAATAAATAAGAAATAAATGAAATAAGTATATAAAATAAATAAAGTATATAAATAAATAAATAAAAAAGTACAGAAGGTAATTGATTTACAACACATTTTCTAAGATTCAGAAGAAAAGAAAACTTTGAGGGGAGAAAAATCCTACCCCTGCCAGACGCCAGTATTATAAAGAGAAAAGTCGTGCCAGCGGGACAATATCATTGGGAGCTGCAGCCATCGAACTGGTCTATCAAATTTAAATAAGCATTGCTTGGTGGTGCAGACATTTTTTTCCAGAACGTTCTGTCTCATTATAATAAAAGTTACTTTTTTACGAACAGGCGCATAATATTTCATAGGAAAATGGACCGTGCCCGGAGGTGAAAAACCTCCAATTTTCTTTTCGAATGGCTTCCCGACATGCAGGTGTCAGCGGCTGGTTGTAAATGGCCGTTACTATTGTAGTCTGTTATTTGCTTAGGTCCCGGTAACTACTGGTGATATAGTTACAGTATATAAGCAATGTTAATATAAGCGGCGTATCGTGCCCAGAACAGCGCGTTCTTTCTGCAGCTGACAGAAAATAAAAACACCCTTGTACAGTATTTTACGTCTAATGGGCTGCGGTGACAGAGCGGCTCTGGAGCGCACGTTCTTACTGCTGGTATTATGCCTGGATATAGAAATACAAAAGAATTTATCAGCATTTGTGGGAAGTCGCACGCTGTCAGCTCACATCGGCAACAAATAAATCTAGTAAAGACTTACGGAAGTGGCAGCCAATATGTTCTCCCCCAAAGTCGCCTGCGATGGCGAAAACAACATTTGTTTCAATGGGACGAGATGTTCTTAGATAGAACAGCTTATTATATCGTGCAGACAAAGAAGAGCACACAGTGCGGCTAGCTATAGGGTCAACGACAAAAAATTAGCAGCAGGATAAACGAAAGGCGCTCACACATCATGGAAATTACCGTACAGATCATGGCCTCACCTATGGGACCGCCAGCCATCTTAAGACCATGGTCCTTATGTGCTGAAATTCTCTAAATCAGGGATCAGCAACCTTCGGCATTCCAGCTGTTGTAAAACTACGACTCCCAGCATGCTCCATTTACTCCTTTGGGAGTCCTGAGAACAGCCAAGGAAGTGTGCATGCTGGGAGTAGTAGTTTCACCACAGTTGAAGTGCCGAAGGTTGCTGATCCCTGCTCTAAATAGTGCATGCATAGGAGAGGCACTGTGCAGGGAACGGGACATGGGATTCTGCAGAGGTCCCAGCAGACCCCTACCCCACGATCATAAAATAAGTACAGCCTAGTGATACAGCATGGCTTTTAGTGGTGATAAAACCCATTTAGCCCTATAAGACTGCAGCAAGTTTTAATGGCGATGTTTTTGTTTTTCCTTCCCAATATCTTAAGAGCCATAACTTTTTAAAGTTTTTAACTTTCTTTTTTTCCATAAATGTATGAGGCTTGATTTTTGCAGGTTGAGTTACATATTTAATGGCACAATTTAAAGTTCTATATAATGCAAACATAAACCTATAAATAAATAAACAAATAAATAAATAAACAAATAAATAAATAAATAAACCTATAAATAAATAAATAAACCTATAAATAAATAAACCTATAAATAAATAAATAAATAAATAAATAAATAAATAAATAAATAAAAATTCGAGGTGGGGGGGCTGGAATGGGGAAGAACGCCCACCATTAATTTTTATCTTTTTACAGTGTGGTAAAAATGACAGACTAAAGGGGTTTTCCGGGATTTTACTACTGATGACCTGTCCTCAGGATACGTCATCAGTATCTGATCGGTGGGGGTCCGACACCCGGGTTTCCAGCTGATCAGCTGTTTGAGAAAGTACCGGTGCTCCCGTGAGCATAGCAGCCGTCTCTTAGCTTTTCCTAGACCAGTGACGTCACGTTCATCAGTCACGTGGCCTAGGAGCGGCTCAGCCCCATTCAAGTAAATGTTGGACCCTCACCGATCAGATACTGATTACCTATCCTGAGGAGCTGCTCATCAGCCACATCTGCTCATGAACTCCATTCCTAGAGAGATTCAGCTGAAGATCTTATCATCTGTATTCAGGATCATAATCCCTGACAAGCAGAGAGGAGGATGAGGCAGCGCTTTACCTCTCTTCCTGTGTAATTAGGACAGGTTTTGTGTGTAATAACAGGACGGCGGCCATTTTATTTCTCCTAATGATTGCTTTCTAGACAAAACGAGCCATTATAACTAATGAAAGGTATTTGGGAATATATTTATAATTAAGTAATATTTAAGTATTTTTATTTTCTTAATTCCTGGAGAATCCCTTTAAAGGGAGTCTGTCATCAGCAACTTCCATTTCAAACTGTTTTTATAGACACATAGGCGTGGTTCACCTGAAGTTGATACGAGGTTCCATTCCCAAGTTATGATACTTTTTCTTAATATGCAAATGTAGCCGTTTGGTGCAATGAGGGTGTCGCCATTGCTTTTGTTGCACCAGAGCTCCACTCTGTGGTCAGCCCTTTCCTGGCTGCTTTGCCACTGTTTGGCCTTGTCAATCAAAGCAGCGAAGGAAGGGCTCACCACAGAAATGAGTGGAGCTTGGGTGCAACAAGAGCAATAGTGATGCCCCCGTTGCACCAAATGGCTAATTTTCGTATTAGGAAAAAGAAGCATAACTTAGGATCAACAAAAGAAAAACAGTGTTTTAATATGTGTCTACACAAACAGCTGGTGACAGACTACCTTTAAAATTATTTATATATTTTTTAAAATCTATATTGATATGATTATTTGATATATTTGCGGTAATATGGATGTGACATTTGGGCATTTGGATAGTTTTTCCTATAAATAAGATGGCGCCAGGTGTTACGTGTGGCGTCGTGGCACATTCGGACGTCCAGGATCTCGGAGCGTAGGCGGAACTAAGCATATTGTGCACTTCCCCCTGGGTCGTGTTCCTGGTTTCCGGCCTTCTTTGGCGCACACTCATATAAGCCTGTACTTGTTAGTTACTCAGTACCTCCTGAAGAAGCCACATGGCGGGTCTGAGTGGGATCACGCTACCAGATTATGTCGCTACTTGCTCACTAACCATATGCATTGATACCATGTTCATATGAATAATATAAATATTTACTAGATGAATATTATATATGACCGGGTTCACTTTTATAGAATGTATTATGTATAGCATTGTACTATCACTACTGTAATTACTGATTTAGTGACATTTATTGTGAGATGATTATTGGTGCTCGGTGCCTATTGTAATGTTTTTGAATGATTTATTTTTTTTTTTTGTAGGGTATTGGTTTTCATAGTATCAATAAAGTTATTCATTATAATATAGGCATTGATTGTGGTGATTTGATATAACGCAGTCTTAGGGAATACTGTATATAGGTGTTGTAAGGTTATACTGTGGTTCAGGGCAATGTTTAGCTACTTTTTTAAAAAAAACTTTTGCATTCTGACAGAATATTTTTGTGTGAGGACTTGGCTTTTGTAGGGTGAGCTTTAGTTTTCATGTAGGTTACATAGGACTAGAGATGAGCGAGCACTAAAATGCTCGGGTGCTCGTTATTCGAGTCAAACTTTTCCCGATGCTCGGGTGCTCGTTTCGAATAACGAACCCCATTGAAGTCAATGGGAGACTCGAGCATTTTTGCAGGGGACCAAGGCTCTGCCTAGGGAAGGCTGGGTGAAAACCTGGAAACCTCAGAAAATGATGGAAACACCACGGAAATGGACAGGAAACAGCATCAACTTGTACAGCATCAACCGCATTATGTTATTGGCGCCAATTCAGTAGCTACTGGGTAAAAGCCTGAAGATTAGACAGGTGGTGTGCAGGCTGCAAGCTACCTTGCTCAAGAAGTGGGGTTTACTGCGGCAAACAACTGGTTATACTCTTTCTGAGGTTTAGTGTTGATTGGTTAAGTTTGTAAGCGTTTGTGTTATACCGCCGGCGCTCCTGAACCGCACTTACAGAATTGTTCGTGGAGATTAGGGTATTAAAAGGTATAGCTGCTGGGTTACTATAACCTGCAGATAGGCAAAACTGTGGAGAAGCCTGGGCGACACTGATAGAGCACCGTGCTGTGTAACATAAGTGCCTCAGCCTCTAGCTGAGTGTATGTATATATGCTTGGGGTATTTCCTTCCTACAAACGTTAAATACTTAGTAAAATCTTGTTTTTGTCAATCTGAATTGGAGTCTCCTTCCTTGTCTGTGACTTCGCTGTATCCAGGGGCGGTCTTGGGCACCACGCATCCTATGCATTTGCGTAGGGCCCCCGGCGTCCAAGGGGGCCCCCACGCTCTTCTCTTGCGCCGGTGCCCAAGACCGCCCGCAGAGGGAGATGAGCGCTTCCATTGTGGAAGCGCTCATCTCCATAGTCATCTGTATCGCCGTCCTCAGGACGGCGATACAGATGCCTGTATTGTACTGGGGCAGGGGAGGGAGAGGCGTCTCCCCTGCCCGTTCCTCTGATAGGCTGCAGGCACTGGGCCTGCAGCCTATCAGAGGCCGGCTCAGGCGGCGCGATGACGTCATCGCGCCGCCTGAGCCGTACAGCGCGGGACACAGGCCGGAAGAGGCCTGCATCGCATCGCTGCCAGCACCATGGAGGTAAGTATAAGTGTTAGTTTTTTTTTATTTTTTATTTTATTGTAGCAGTCACGGACCGGAGCTCAATTGGGGGCACTGGGGGCATTTTGGGGGCATTTTTACTGGCACATGGGGGCACTGGGGGCATTTTACTGGCACATGGGGGCACTGGGGGCATTTTACTGGCACATGGGGGCATTTTACTGGCACATGGGGGCATTTTTACTGGCACATGGGGGCACTGTGGGCATTTTACTGGCACATGGGGGCACTGTGGGCAATTTTACTGGCACATGGGGGCACTGTGGGCATTTTACTGCACATGGGGGCACTGTGGGCATTTTTTCTGGCACATGGGGGCACTGGGGGCATTTTTACTGGCACATGGGGGCATTTTTACTGGTACTGGGGGCATTTTTACTGGTACATGGGGGCACTGGGGGGCATTTTTACTGGCACATGGGGGCACTGGGGGCATTTACTGGCACATGGGGGACTGAGGGCATTTTACTGGCACGGGGGGCATTTTTACTGGCACGGGGGGCATTTTTACTGGCACAAGGGGGCACTGGGGCATTTTTACTGGCACTGGGGGCATTTCTTTATGGCATGGGAGCACTAGGGGCATTTTTACTGGCACTGGGGGCACTTCTTACTGGCACATGGGGCACTGGGGCATTTCTTACTGGCACATGGGGGCACTGGGGGCATTTCTTACTGGCACATGGGGGCACTGTTACTGGCACATGGGGGCACATGGGGGCATTTTTACTGGCACATGGGGGCATTTTTACTGGCACATGGGGGCACTGGGGGCATTTTTACTGGCACAAGGGGGCACTGGGGCATTTTTACTGGCACTGGGGGCACTTCTTACTGGCACATGGGGCACTGGGGGCATTTCTTTATGGCATGGGAGCACTAGGGGCATTTTTACTGGCACTGGGGGCACTTCTTACTGGCACATGGGGGCACTGGGGCATTTCTTACTGGCACATGGGGGCACTGGGGGCATTTCTTACTGGCACATGGGGGCACTGGGGGCATTTTTACTGGCACATGGGGGCACTGAGGGCATTTTACTGGCACGGGGGGCATTTTTACTGGCACGGGGGGCATTTTTACTGGCACAAGGGGGCACTGGGGCATTTTTACTGGCACTGGGGGCACTTCTTACTGGCACTGGGGGCATTTCTTTATGGCATGGGAGCACTAGGGGCATTTTTACTGGCACTGGGGGCACTTCTTACTGGCACATGGGGGCACTGGGGCATTTCTTACTGGCACATGGGGGCACTGGGGGCATTGTTACTGGCACATGGGGGCACATGGGGGCATTTTTACTGGCACATGGGGCATTTTTACTGGCACATGGGGGCACTGGGGGCATTTTTACTGGCACAAGGGGGCACTGGGGCATTTTTACTGGCACTGGGGGCACTTCTTACTGGCACATGGGGGCACTGGGGGCATTTCTTTATGGCATGGGAGCACTAGGGGCATTTTTACTGGCACTGGGGGCACTTCTTACTGGCACATGGGGGCACTGGGGCATTTCTTACTGGCACATGGGGGCACTGGGGGCATTTCTTACTGGCACATGGGGGCACTGGGGGCATTTTTACTGGCACATGGGGGCACTGGGGGCATTTTTACTGGCACATGGGGGCATTTTTACTGGCACATGGGGGCATTTTTACTGGCACATGGGGCACTGGGGGCATTTTTACTGGCACATGGGGGCACTGGGGGCATTTTTACTGGCACATGGGGGCACTGGGGGCATTTTTACTGGTACTGGGGGCATTTTTACTGACACATGGGGGCACTGGGGGCATTTTTACTGGCACATGGGGGGCACTGGGGGCATTTTTACTGGCACATGGGGGCATTTTTACTGGCACATGGGGGCACTGGGGGCATTTTTACTGGCACATGGGGCACTGAGGGCATTTTTACTGGCACGGGGCATTTTTACTGGCACATGGGGGCATTTTTACTGGCACATGGGGGCACTGGGGGCATTTTTACTGGCACATGGGGGCACTGGGGGCATTTTTACTGGCACATGGGGGCACTGGGGCATTTCTTACTGGCACATGGGGGCACTGGGGGCATTTCTTACTGGCACATGATTTTTGAGGGGGAATCAATGGGGGGAACTTCTGGCGCATTATTGGGGCATTTCTTACTGGCACATAATTTGGGGGGCATCTATGGGTGGGGAGCACTTCTTACTGGCACATTGGAAGCATTATTACTTCTGGGGCACAGTGGGGACATTAGTACTGTGGGGGGCACTATTACTGTGGGGGGCACCTGGCACAGTATCAGCGCAGTTATTTCTGGGGGACGTTATGTTTACACTATTTGCTGGGCGCAGTTATTTTAGGACACTGTGTGCCAATAATTATTGAAGGGCACTATCTGTGTGGTACTAGTGGCACAGTACTGGGGTGGTAGGATGATTTGTCCAGAAGACGGGAGGATGATGGAAAAGTAGTAAACTAAGATTTTTTTCTGTCAAACTGCAGAGATGAGAAATGGCTGAAAAATGGCGTCTGGTCTGAAAGGAGAAGATGAGGAAAGAGAAGATCTACATGAGAGGAGACGTCACTGGATGTAAGAGGTATGAGGCGCTGTATTATTCTGGATGTAAGAGGTATGGGGGCTGTATTATACTGGATGTAAGAGGTATGGGGCGCTGTATTATACTGGATGTAAGAGGTATGGGGGGCTGTATTATACTGGATATAAGAGGTTTGAGGCGCTGTATTATACTGGATGTAAGAGGTATGGGGTGCTGTATTATACTGGATGTAAGAGGTATGGGGCGCTGTATTATACTGGATGTAAGAGGTATGGGGCGCTGTATTATACTGGATGTAAGAGGTATGAGGCGCTGTATTATACTGGATGTACGAGGTATGGGGCGCTGTATTATACTGGATGTAAGAGGTATGGGGCGCTGTATTATACTGGATGTAAGAGGTATGGGGCGCTGTATTATACTGGATGTAAGAGGTATGGGGCGCTGTATTATACTGGATGTAAGAGGTATGGGGCGCTGTATTATATACTGGATGTAAGAGGTATGGGGCGCTGTATTATACTGGATGTAAGAGGTATGGGGCGCTGTATTATACTGGATGTAAGAGGTATGGGCGCTGTATTATACTGGATGTAAGAGGTATGGGCGCTGTATTATACTGGATGTAAGAGGTATGGGGCGCTGTATTATACTGGATGTAAGAGGTATGGGGCGCTGTATTATACTGGATGTAAGAGGTATGGGGCGCTGTATTATACTGGATGTAAGAGGTATGGGGCGCTGTAATTATACTGGATGTAAGAGGTATGGGGCGCTGTATTATACTGGATGTAAGAGGTATGGGGCGCTGTATTATACTGGATGTAAGAGGTATGGGGCGCTGTATTATACTGGATGTAAGAGGTATGGGGCGCTGTATTATACTGGATGTAAGAGGTATGGGGCGCTGTATTATACTGGATGTAAGAGGTATGAGGCGCTGTATTATACTGGATGTAAGAGGTATGGGGCGCTGTATTATACTGGATGTAAGAGGTATGGGGCGCTGTATTATACTGGATGTAAGAGGTATGAGGCGCTGTATTATACTGGATGTAAGAGGTATGGGGCGCTGTATTATACTGGATGTACGAGGTATGGGGCGCTGTATTATACTGGATGTAAGAGGTATGAGGCGCTGTATTATACTGGATGTAAGAGGTATGGGGCGCTGTATTATACTGGATGTAAGAGGTATGGGGCGCTGTATTATACTGGAATGTAAGAGGTATGGGGCGCTGTATTATACTGGATGTAAGAGGTATGGGCGCTGTATTATACTGGATGTAAGAGGTATGAGGCGCTGTATTATACTGGATGTAAGAGGTATGAGGCGCTGTATTAATACTGGATGTAAGAGGTATGGGGCGCTGTATTATACTGGATGTAAGAGGTATGGGGCGCTGTATTATACTGGATGTAAGAGGTATGGGGGCGCTGTATTATACTGGATGTAAGAGGTATGAGCGCTGTATTATACTGGATGTAAGAGGTATGAGGCGCTGTAATTAATACTGGATGTAAGAGGTATGGGGCGCTGTATTATACTGGATGTAAGAGGTATGGGCGCTGTATTATACTGGATGTACGAGGTATGGGGGCGCTGTATTATACTGGATGTAAGAAGTATGAGGCGCTGTATTATACTGGATGTAAGAGGTAATGGGGGCGCTGTATTATACTGGATGTAAGAGGTATGGGCGCTGTATTATACTGGATGTAAGAGGTATGGGCGCTGTATTATACTGGACTGTAAGAGGTATGGGGCGCTGTATTATACTGGATGTAAGAGGTATGGGGCGCTGTATTATACTGGATGTAAGAGTGAGGGTGGGGGGGGCGCTGTATTATACTGGATGTAAGAGGTATGGGGCGGCTGTATTATACTGGATGTAAGAGGTATGGGGCGCTGTATTATACTGGATGTAAGAGGTATGGGGCGCTGTATTATACTGGATCGTAAGAGGTATGGGGCGCTGTATTATACTGGATGTAAGAGGTATGGGGCGCTGTATTATACTGGATGTAAGAGGTATGGGGCGCTGTATTATACTGGATGTAAGAGGTATGGGGCGCTGTATTATACTGGATGTAAGAGGTATGGGGCGCTGTATTATAACTGGATGTAAGAGGTATGAGGCGCTGTATTATACTGGATGTAAGAGGTATGGGGCGCTGTATTATACTGGATGTAAGAGGTATGAGGCGCTGTATTATACTGGATGTAAGAGGTATGGGGCGCTGTATTATACTGGATGTAAGAGGTATGAGGCGCTGTATTATACTGGATGTAAGAGGTATGGGGCGGCTGTATTATACTGGATGTAAGAGGTATGAGGCGCTGTATTATACTGGATGTACGAGGTATGGGGCGCTGTATTATACTGGATGTAAGAGGTATGAGGCGCTGTATTATACTGGATGTAAGAGGTATGGGGCGCTGTATTATACTGGATGTAAGAGGTATGAGGCGCTGTATTATACTGGATGTAAGAGGTATGGGGCGCTGTATTATACTGGATGTAAGAGGTATGAGGCGCTGTATTATACTGGATGTAAGAGGTATGGGGGCGCTGTTTATACTGATGTAAGAGGTATGAGGCGCTGTATTATACTGGATGTAGAGGTATGGGGCGCTGTATTATACTGGATGTAAGAGGTAATGGGGCGGCTGTATTATACTGGATGTAAGAGGTATGGGGCGCTGTATTATACTGGATGTACGAGGTATGGGGCGCTGTATTATACTGGATGTAAGAGGTATGAGGCGCTGTATTATACTGGATGTAAGAGGTATGGGGCGCTGTATTATACTGGATGTAAGAGGTATGGGGCGCTGTATTATACTGGATGTAAGAGGTATGGGGCGCTGTATTATACTGGATGTAAGAGGTATGGGCGCTGTATTATACTGGATGTAAGAGGTATGGGGCGCTGTATTATACTGGATGTAAGAGGTATGGGGCGCTGTATTATACTGGATGTAAGAGGTATGAGGTTCTGTATTATACTGGATGTAAGAGGTATGGGGCGCTGTATCATACTGGATGTAAGAGGTATGGGGCACTGTATTATACTGGATGTAAGAGGTATGGGGCGCTGTATTATACTGGATGTAAGAGGTATGAGGCGCTGTATTATACTGGATGTAAGAGGTATGAGGCGCTGTATTATACTGGATGTACGAGGTATGGGGCGCTGTATTAGGCGGGGGGGCCCAAGCTGAACTCTTGCACCAGGGCCCGTGAGCCTTGTGGTGGACATCCAGAGGTGTCATTGGGGGGGGGGGCCCCCAGACATAACTTCGCTTAGGGCCCCAGAAATGCCAAGACCGTCCCTGGCTGTATCCTGGGGAGCCCACCCCGGTACACAGCTTACACCCACTCTGACAGCATGCTAGCGGCAGGGCAGGCCAGCACCTCCAAGGCGTACAGCACCAGTTCAGGCCACGTGTCCAGCTTTGAAACCCAGTAGTTGTATGGAGCAGAGTGATCGCTACGGACGTTGGTATGGTCAGCTAGGTACTCCCTCACCATCTTTCTGTACAGCTCCCCCCTACTCTGCCTAGACTGGGGACAGGTGACAGTGTCTTGATGGGGTGGCATAAAATTGGCAAAGGCCTTGGAGAGCGTTCCCCTGCCAGTGCTGGACCAGCTGCCTGCTCGGCTCCTCTCCCCCGCTACTTGGCCCACAGAACCATGCCCTCTGCCGCTAGCGGCGTCAGATGGGAAGAATTGCTTCAGCTTGTGCACCAGGGCCTGTTGATATCTCTTCACTTTCATACTCCTTTCCTCTGCAGGGATGAGAGTGGAAAGGTTCTGCTTGTACCGTGGGTCCAGGAGAGTGAACACCCAGTAATCGGTGTTTGAAAAAATTCTTCTAACGCGAGGGTCACAGGATAGGCAGCCTAACATGAAGTCTGCCATGTGCGCCAGAGTCCCAACACGCAAGAATTCCCTCTCCTCACTGGCCTGACTCTCCATTTCCTCCTCCTCCTCCTCCTCCAAGTCCTCCTCTTCAGCCCATACACGCTCAAGAGTTAAGGACTGAGCACTGGTACCCTCTACTGTCTCGCCGACATTCTCCTCCTCTTCCTCCTCATCCTCATCCCCCTCCTCCGATACGCGCTGAGAAACAGACCGGAGTGTGCTCTGGCTATCAAGCGACGTATCTTCCTCCACCGTCTCTTGTGACAAGCGCAAAGCATCCGACTTGATGCTGAGCAGTGAGTTTTTCAACAGGCAAAGCAGCGGGATGGTGAGGCTGATAATGGCGGCATCGCCGCTGACCATCTGTGTTGACTCCTCTAAGTTGCTCAACAACTGGCAGATATCAGACATCCACGTCCACTCCTCACTGTAGACTTGAGGAATCTGACTGACCTGACTACCAGTTCTGGTGGAAGTTGACATCTGGCAGTCTACAATCGCTCTGCGCTGCTGGTAAACTCTGGATAACATGTTTAATCTCGAATTCCATCTCGTGGGCACGTCGCACAACAGTCGGTGAGCGGGCAGTTGTAGGCGGCGCTGCGCTGCCCTGAGAGTGGCAGCATCTGTGGTCGACTTGCGGAAATGCGCACAGATGCGGCGCACCTTGGTGAGCAAATCAGACAGATTGGGGTATGTCTTGAGGAACCGCTGAACTATAAGATTGAACACGTAGGCCAGGCATGGCACATGTGTCAGTGTGCCGAGTTGCAGAGCCGCCACCAGGTTACGCCCGTTGTCACACACAACCATGCCTGGCTTGAGGTTCAGCGGTGCCAGCCACACATCGGTCTGCGCCGTGATGCCCTGTAACAGCTCTTGGGTGGTGTGCCTTTTGTCACCTAAGCTCAGCAGTTTGAGCACCGCCTGCTGACGCTTACCCACGGCACTGCTGCTGCGCCTAGAGCTACCGAATGAAGGCGCCGTGCCCATGGATGGTAATTCGATGGAGGAGGAGGAGGAGGGGTCGGAGGAGGAGGAGGCATAGTACGTCTGAGAGACCGTGACCGAGGTAGGCCCCGCAATCCTCGGTGTGGGCAGTACATGAGCGGCCCCAGGGTCAGTCTCGGTCCCAGCCTCCACCAAGTTAACCCAATGTGCCGTCAGTGAGATATAGTGTCCCTGCCTGGCAGCACTTGTCCACGTGTCCGTGGTTAGGTGGACCTTCTCAGAAACAGCGTTGGTCAGGGCACGGATGATGTTCTGTGACACGTGCTGGTGTAGGGCTGGGACGGCACATCGGGAAAAATAGTGGCGGCTGGGGACCGAATACCGAGGGGCAGCCACCGCCATGAGATTGCGAAAGGCCTCGGTCTCTACCAGCCTATAGGGCAGCATCTCCAGGCTAAGCAATTTGGAGATGTGGACGTTGAGGGCTTGGGCATGTGGGTGGGTGGAACTGTGTTTCCTCTTGCGCTCCAGCGTCTGCTGTAAAGACAGCTGAACGCTGTGCTGGGACACATTGGTGGACACTGTGGAGGATCGTGGTGGCGAAGGTGTGGTTTTCAGGCGGGAGGCGCTCGTGCCGGGGTCCTGGGCAGGGGGTTGACTAGCAGAGGCAGCGAGTGACACAGGGGAAGGAGCAGTGGTGTGACCCGCAGGAGGTGGTGAACGGCCTTGGTTCCATTGAGTGGGGTGTTTAGCACTCATATGCCTGCGCATGCTGGTGGTGGTTAGGCTAGTAGTGGTGGCACCCCTGCTGATCCTGGTGTGGCACAGGTTGCACACCCTAGTCCGTCGGTCATCCTCACTTTCTTTAAAGAACCTCCAGACTTGCGAACATCTAGGCCTCGCCACGGGAGCTTCACTACGTGAAACAGTTGCTGCTGATGCACCAGCTCTGGCCCTGCTTCTCCCTCTGGCCACACCACTGCCTCTTACAACCTGTTCTGGTGCAGCACTCGCCTCCGCCTCAGAAGCACTGTCTTCACTCGGCATATCAACCCAGCTCGGGTCATTCACCTCGACATCCTCCGATTCCTCAGTCTGCTCCCCCCTCGGACTTCCTGCCCTGACAACAACTTCACCACTGTCTGACAACCGTGTCTCCTCATCGTCCAACACCTCTTTACAAACTTCTTCCACTAACTCAACATTGTCATCATCATCATCATCACCCACAGACTGCGACAGTTGGAAAACTTGGGCATCAGGAACGAGGTCAGCAGCAACCTGAGAAATGGTTTGTGACTCTGGGAAGGGTCCAGAAAACAGTTCCTCAGAGTATGCCGGATCGCATTCCAAATTTTCCTGGGAGGGGGCAGACTGGGGGGAAGGAGGTTGAGGTGGAGGAGCCAGAGGAGTGCTCCCTTGGGTAACGTGGGTGGACTGCGTGTAAGACTGACTGGTGGACAAATTACTTGAAGCATTGTCCACAATCCACGACATCAGCTGTTCGCACTGTTGTGGTTTCAACAGTCCTCTACCACGTGTCCCTGTAAGTTGAGACATGAAGCTAGGGAGTGTAGCTCTGCGGCTTTCCCCTGCTCCCTCATCAGCAGGTACTGTCTCACCCTGCCCAGGACCACGGCCTCTGCCCCCTGCAGTAATTGAATGCCCACGCCCACACCCTTGACCCTTAGCCCTGGGGTTCAACATTTTCTGTATATAAGTGTATTATATAAAAAATAAAAAATAAATGGGCCTGCTGTACTGAAACCCACAAACTTGTTAAGTCTGGTTTAATTAAGTGACGTACAGAAAGTGTCACCTGGACAGAAAATACGGATTGTAGTGAGTGGACAGCTGAACTGTGACACACAGAAAGGTTCCACACTGCTGTGTGAAATGGATTTGTATCACTGAGCTAAAACAACAAAAAAAACTATTTTTTTATATATATTTTTTTTAATATATTTTTTTGTAGTTTTGTTTTTTTTGGAACGTGACGTGCAGAAACTATTGTAGAGCTAACTGATACCCTACTGACGGTGGCTATTTTGACTGCGACCCAGACAAATGTCGCACAGAGATTTTTGGGATCAAGCTATATACGTGACAGGCAGCAAAAGACTTGGTTGTTTTATGTGACGTACAGAAAGTGTCACCTGGACAGAAAATAGTGAGTGTGCTGAACTGTGACACACAGAATGGTTCCACAGTGCTGTGTGCAATGGATTTGTATCACTGAGATATAACATTAAAAAAAATAGGGGGTTATACATGGCGATAGCTGCACTACTAGTGCCAGCCAGCCAAGCCAGGAGACAAAAAAAAATTCTTCTAGCCCTTAGAAGGGCTGTTGGGTTCTTTGTGGGTGATTCCTGCCTAACAGAGAACTAAATCCAGGCCCTAACACTGTCCCTGAAATGCAGCAGCTCTATCCCTAACGACATCCAGACGGCATCTGAGCCGAGCACCGCGGGCAGTCACTAGTATATTCCAGGGTCACCTGATCAGGCTAGCCAACCCCTGCTATCGACATGTAAGGGCCCCACGTGATGCTGGGTGGTACGCAGAGTCTCCTGGCTTGTGATAGGCTGAGTTTATAGGCGCCAAAAAAGCACAATGCGGAAGTTGCCATTTCCTCGAGCATGGTGAGATACTCGTCCGAGCAGCGAGCACTTACGAGTATCCTAATACTCGAACGAGCACCAAGCTCGGACGAGTATGCTCGCTGATCTCTACATAGGACTTCAAAATGTGGTCATTCTTACATTATTGGACTGAAAAAATGAATAATTTATTTATTGGAGGGGCGATAAATAACGTGATATTGGAATATGTTGGACTTTTTCAAACATAATGTTACCAATTACCAAGTTTTATTTTGTGTTTAATATCATAAATGTAACATAGTAACATAGTCTATAAGGCCGAAAAAAGCCCTCCGTCCACCCTGTGAGGTAGAAGCCAATTTTCCTCACTTTAGGGGAAAAAATTCCTTCCCGACTCCAATCAGACATCAGAATAACTCCCTGGATCAACGACCCCTCTCTAGTAACTATAACCTGTAATATTATTACCTCCAGAAATACATCCAGGCCCCTCCTGATCTCTTATAGTGAACTCACCATCACCACCTCCTCAGGGAGAAAGTTCCATACTCTCACTGCTCTTACCGTAAAGAATCCTCTTCTATGTTTGTGTACAAATCTTCTTAAAATGTGATTTAAAAAAATAATATTCTTAAAAACTTTATAAAACCATTTAGTCTTTTTAGGGGAACTGAATCTGCAATTTCTTGATTGCTTGTACAATACACTGCAATACTTGTATTGCAGTATACTGTGATTATACTATCATCCTATTACAGGATGTAGACCCCTGGCTGCCTTCACACCTGCTTACCCTCCCATAATTGCATTGTGGGGTAAGTGATGAGTGAATAGATGGAGGCCTCTCCCTTTAAAGGGTTTCTGTCACCAGTTTTTTCGGTATGAATCAGGCTGACATTAGAGATGTGCTAATGTCACCTGATTCCAAATATATATCTGTTTTATTTACTGGTGCCCCCATTTTTATATAAAATGAACTTTTATTTTATGCTAATAAGGCCTCTAGGTGCAAGGGGTGTTACCTCTGCTCCTAGAGGCTCTGTTGATTGACAGGACCAGGCAGAGAAGAAACACTCCATTCACCATAGCTTGCAAGGACCTTCAATGATGTCATGACCATGTGATCAGTCACATGGTTTAGGAGGAGACAGGCTGTTTGTGTGATCCTAACCATGTGACTGATCACATGGTTAGGACATCATTGAAGGTCCTTGCAAGCTATGGTGAATGGAGTATTTCTTCTCTGCCTGGGCCTGTCAATCAACAGAGCCTCTAGGAGCAGGGGTAACGCCCCTTGCACCTAGAGGCCTTATTAGCATAAAATAAAAGTTCATTTTATATAAAAATGGGGGCACCAGTAAATAAAAAAGATATATATTTGGAATCAGGTGACATTAGCACATCTCTAATGTCAGCCTGATTCATACCGAAAAAACTGGTGACAGAAACCCTTTAACTGTTCAGATACCATGGTCACTATTGATTACAGCATCTGAGGGATTAAAAGCTGAGACTGGAGTTATCTCTGATCTCAGAAGCTGAAGGCGGGTTGTCCCCTATATGACCTAGTTGGCATCTGCCGTGTGCGGTGTTGGCTCAGCTCTCTACATGTTCTTGTGAACTTTGACATACATATACATCAGTGATAAGTGTTAAGGGATGAAGTTTATTTTTTATTTTTTGTCCATAAAGAATATTCATTGTCTTATGAACTTTTTGCATTTTGATATTTTGGAAATTTCAAGAACCGTGCTTGCTGTCGATGAACGGAAATACTTTTGTTTGCATCCAGAGGCTTAGTAAGACAGAGTGTAAGTGAAATGATACAATTCTTACTGCCTGCAGCTACCACTAGAGGGAGCTCACTGTGCATGGTTTTATCATTGAGTTCAGGGTAAAACTTTAGGCTCTCAGCTAGTCACAAGTTTGTCATTTAATCTACCAGTTTTTTAAGGACTTTCTGCAGTTCCTGAAAAAACAGTCTAAAGTGATGCTCAACCTGTGGCCCTCCAGCTGTTGTAAAACTACAACTCCCACTACGCCCTGCTGCAGGCTGATAGCAGTAGGCTGTCCAGGAATGCTGGGAGTTGTAGTTTTCCAACAGCTGGAGGGCCGCAGTTTGGGCATCCCTGGTCTAGTACATTTGGTCTATCATCTTAAATGATTGTAAATTTAGGCTTTTCTTAGGACGGAGGAGCGGCCTTTAGTGTCCCTGATCTTCCATCTGGAAGAATGGTGGGGGAGGTGCTGTAGCCAGGCGCCCTACAGACTGGTCTGATCTGAGGTTTTTCTCCTTGGCCTCCAATAGAAACCCTGTATTTAATACAGTACAACCTAGTACAATCTTTCCAAAGGTGTTGGATCCAGATGGAAGAACATACTGCTGCCATTAACACCCCTTGAGGTTGGGCATTCCAAAATTTCATTGACTGTAAAATAATTTTTCTAGAGACACCTTGACTCCATAGATGTCCTCTCGTCCTTTGTGCAGTTCTTGGAGTGAATCATATTTCCATTCTTTGTATTGACCTTGAATCTACCTACGTATGTTCTCGAAATCACCCTACGTCATCATCTTCTCCAGTCTCCGGTCTCATAAAAAAGAAAACCCTTTTTTATTCATTTCATTTGAACCCAACCCAGCCCTCCAACATCTTTCTTCACTGTGTGGAACCTAAACTGAACTTCAACAATCATGTTTACTTTTGCAGCTGCTGCCTGACATTGAGTGCTCCTTAGTTCACTGTAATAAGTAGACTCCTAGCCTTCTCCTCCTCTGTCCTCCCCCGCTGCAAAAACATTTGCTAATTACAAGAAAATAAAAAAATTAATGAGGCATAAGGTGTTATAATGTGTGGTGTAAACAATGAGGAATATTTAAGAAAACTGCTCTTCTCTTGACACTATTACAATAGTTACCAGCTGTTGTTGTCAGCAGGATTGGCCAAAAATGTGTTCATTTTATGACTATAATTGTGCGTATTTGCTGTTTTTCAATAATCTGGTAGGACCAGTGGCTCAATCAAAAATAATAAAAAATAAATATGTACTGTAGGTGTCGCAAAGAGTCCATGTATGAGTCCAGTTATGCCTTTGATGACCACTTAGCAGGATGATGGTCATCTGTGGTCTCTGCTCATAAACTGGAGACCTCAAATTATATTTTACACAGTTGAATTCCATTATTCTGAGCACCAGCTAATATCCAGAGTAACCACCATGTGCAGCATGGACAGCAGCTAGACGGGCCCGGAGTGACTCCATAAGGTCCCGGTAGGTTGTCACCGGTATCTGGAGCCATGCTGACTGCAGTGGATCCCACAGCTGCTGGAGGGGACGTGGGGGGATCCATAGAGTGAACACGGCCATTGAGATGGTCCTACAGATGATCAATTGAGTTCAAGTCTGGGGAGTTAAGGGGCTAGGCTAGTACTTGGAAGCTTTGGTCATGCTCTTCCAACCAATGTTGGTATAGCAATAGCATGTCACATTGTCTTGCTGGAAGATCCCATCCGCCTCAGGGAAGACAATCAGCATGTTTGGGTGTACGTGATCTACAAGGATGGATTCATACCCAAATTGGCTGAGAGTGCCCTCCACATGGATGAGTGGTCCAGAGAATGCCAGGAAAACCTTCCCCAGACCACAACACCGCCCCCACCAGCTTGTGTTCTTCCAGCAATGGCTGCAGGGTGTTCCTTTTCTGATGTTTCTCTCCTGACACGCCAACGTCCATCTGTTTGATGAAGCAGAAAACGTGGCTCATCAGAGAAGGCAACCCTTTGACTGAGCAGAGGTCCAATTCTGATACTGCCACAAAAATTAAAGCATTTTTCTGTTGATGCAACTTGGTTAGCAAAGGTGCAGTGACCTTCCTTCTGCTTCAGAGCCCCATATGCAGTAGGGTTCCCTGAGCTGTTGTGTTAGAGACACATCTGATAGCCCCCTTGGTTCATTTTGGTGGTGAGCTGCTCCACTGTAGCGTGTTGATCCACCCTCACACACCTTCGCAGCTGATGTTCATCAATGGCACGAGATGCTCTGCAGTTTCCTTGTCCTTGATTATTCACAACGATGCCATTTGTCCACTCACCATACACTTTCACCATAGCAACAACAGTTCACAAACTACACAGTTTCATAAATACCATCACCTTAGGGCTAAAAGCCTGTAATCACCCCTTCCTAAATCACCCCTTTAATCCATGACAGCAACGAGGGATATGTGTGCATTCCACTTATATACCCACTGAGCCAGCTCACCAACTGTGACTTCCTTCATGAGCTATGCTCTGCCAACTTCAGTGGTTATAAAGATGTGACTCGACCATGTATATCTTATATTACTGAATTTTTAGTCACATAGAGGAAAGGGGACTCACCTCATCCCTTGCACTTTAACGGCTGCTAGTTGTGTGGAAAGAGGACACGTTTGATTGAAGGGAGGTGGACTATAGATGAGCAAATTCCTTAAAATTCAATTCTAGTCCAAATGAATTCTCCGCAAATTGAAATTGCTCTGATTGTCTACAAAAGTCTCTCTTTCTCTCCAAAATTCTCCTGAATCGAATCACACAAAATTAAAGGGTTACTCCAGCCTTTACCCACCCTCTTCATTCTATAGAACTATTATTAAAGGGTTTGGCCCATGAACAACATTCCTCACCTAAAGTAACCATGAGTTTTCGGTCGTTGGGACCCCAGTTGATTATAAGATTGGGGATCCTTGAGTTCCACGAGTGACCGGTGTGGAAATCATTGCATTCACTATGAGACTGACGTAGAGAGATCCAAGTCCCATAGACCGTGAATGGAATGATGGCCATGCAATATTACTCCTCATACATAGCCACCTCGGGTCCTACTGATCAGACCCATTGGGATCACTCATTGGATAGGTGATAAATATTGCTCTTGGGTTCTCCCCTTTAAAGAGTTCCTATCACATCTTCCAACAATGGTAACCACTAGTGTTCAATCTGAATTTCAGGAAAAGTTCAATTCACGGCAAAGCTGATTTTCTTTGCACTTTGTGGTAGTGAATCAATTTTCCTTGAAATGGCGGTAAAAAAACAAAAACATACCTCATCCATTTGAATATGACAAGGACACGATGGCCATCTTGATTTAATCAAGATGGCAGTGGCAGGCTCTTCGCGATCAAATGGATATTTTTTAAATATTTTTTTTACTGATTATCCACTTAAATCCCTCATTTTTAATCTCAGATGATGCGATCAATGATGAACTCGGCATCTGAGGGGTTCAATGACGGGGGCAGTGCAAATGCCATTCCTCGTCATTGACCCACTACATTCAATTAGCCGAATCAAATTTTCCATAACTTTGCTCATCTCAAGTAGCCACCTTTACTTGGCTTGAGCCACCACCGATTGGATAGCATCAGATCTCTGTTTCATTCCCCATTAAATATTGGGTACCCCTTGACATTACATGGTCACAATAGCACATCGGGAGTCAAACTATTGGTAGTGATTGCTCGGAATGGATGGCTACATACAGTGGCGTACATAGAGAAGTAAGGACCCCATAGCAAGGATCAAACCAGCCCCTCCACACACACAAGACAGAGGGGTTTCCAACTAAACCCTTTTAATGACCCATTTTCCCACTGCCTCATTTACTAAAAGTTGTTCCTTTAGAGGGAAGAGTCCTGACCAAGTTTTCACCTCCAGTAGAAGAGGAGATGATCCCAACTAAGACTGGGCCCCCTCTTGCCCTGGGCCCCATAGCAGTCGCATGGTCTGCCACTATGGTAGTTACACCCCTGGCTACATACAGCTGCCATTTTTGGAGTATGTGGCAGATGGATGCTCTCATCACATGGACTTTACTGTCGCTCGCAATGCTTTTGCATTACACAATATACTCTTAGCTTTTCTTCTGTACGGTCTTTCTTCACCATCCTCTGAGCTGAGCCTCATGTTATCAGATCACTACAGCAATAGCCGATGATAAAAGTCTTATATTTCGGCCATGCAATCCGCCTGAGATTTTATGGGTTACCGCATCGTAGGTTTGATGCATTGCACTTGCATAGGAAATTTCTCGTAACTCACCGGACTTCTTGGACACTCGCTCAGCAGGTCACGATCTGAATCATTTGTCATCTGTATAAAAATGTACTAGTGGAAAGATAAGGTAACCGACCGGCTATCTTATCTCCATGTTGTAATTTTAGAGCCACTAAATCCATGGTGCTATAGATTAAACACTTATTGAATGCTGACTTCTCAATAGCCGGTGCAGATTTGGTCATTTTTCTTTTGAGAATATTGATTTTTTTTCAATATTTTAAACTTTAAGATCCTATATCATTCCTTAAGAACCCATCCCCCGTGTCACATAGCAATGGACATTCTAAAAACTCTACAGTTGCACAATAGACATCCAACCCACGCAGTGGCGTACATAGAGAAGTAAGGGCCCCATAGCAAGGATCACACCAGGCCTCCCACAGAGGACAGAAGGGTTTCCGCCTAAACCTTTTTCAATGACCCTTGGGCCATTTTTCCACTGCCTCATTTGCTAAAAGTAGTAGTTCCTTTAGGTAGAGTCCTGACCAAGTTTTCACCTCCAGTGGAAGAGGAGATGATCCTAAGACTGGGCCTCCTCTTGCCCTGGGCCCCATAGCAGTCACATGGTCTGCCGCTATGGTAGTTATGCCCTTGCACCCATGGTAACCACAAACCAGGGTATCAGGCTTGCAGCGGCGAGGGGGTCCAAGCAGGTAGGTGGGACAATCTCCAGGATAGTCTAATCACATAGGAACCCAGAGATCATCTCTAATCTGTAGAGAACATGTTGAACATGGTAGCGAGTGTTCAATTTTTATGCAGTGCTACCATAGGGGAAAAAGAGTATAGCACAGTTCACATTGAAATCAAAGTGTGTATCCTGGGGAAAGACCTTGGGACACTGGATGAAGAATGCCCAATCCATTAGTCTCTATACCTGCACCAATGAGATTATAGATTGGAGGATCTACTGTTGCTCCAACATTGTGGTCTAGTCATTGGGACGAAACAGAAAACCATGAGATGAGTGTGAATATAAACTTTTATTCTGCTAGATTCTGCTCCTGCAGGTGTCCTGGAGGCAAAGCTTTATTGAGTTGCTTCTCAGACCCCCCCCCCCCCCGGTGCTCTGAGTGACAGCTGTAACATCCAACCAGGAGACTGCTACAGCTGTCATTTAGAGGAGAGGGACTGTGGAGCAGCCCAGTGCAAAAAGTACTTCACAATGCAGCTCCACCTCCTGCACACATGCAGGAGCAGAATCTGGTAGAATAAAGATTCATAGTCACGCTACTCCTGAAAACAAAAGACCCTCAAATTGTATGTTTGTCTTGGTCCCCCCAGACCTTACCTAGTAATGACAACAGTTTTACATGGTCAAAACTGCTGACAGACATCTTTTCAAATCAGGTAGAGAGGGAGGGATTACAGAAATGCCGGCCCTGTAGGTGTTTGCTATGTAATCTAAGGGTCATATGGTAGGCCACACTCTATATAAAAATATCTAAAATATGCTTAGTTATGACCGACGTCTAAAATGCTGGTCTTAATAAATGTGCCCCTCATGAGGATAATCTTTGTATATAGGCTCTTTAACCAGAGCTGTTGTAAAGAGGGGGCCTGCTCTGGAGGACTCAGAGCGAGCATGCATTATATAGCAACTTATATATTGCCTTGTAATACCAGATTTCCCCTGAAGTGGCCACTGCAGAGAAAAAGTACAGCCTCTCCCAGCGACTAAATCTGATCACTTGGGGTTTCATCTGACAAGCCACTCTGCTTAATTAAAGTAGATTGGACAGAGACCTGGCCCTCCCAACTTAATCACCGCCATAAGAGAGTGGATGTGGATCGGCTGTGTCATTTGAACAGATTTGCTTTGGAGTTTCTCCTAAGGGTCTTATCTAAGTGACTTCCCAGGTCTTCACTCTTTAACCCCTGCACAGGGATCTGGACTCCACTGCAGGGGAACCACCAGGCTGCTACCTCTTGGAGTAGTCCCTGTTCAAGGTGCTGCTTACCCATGGGCTAAAACACTGTGGGATCAGGCAAAATCTGTAGTTAGGAAAAGGTTGAGGTCAGGGCAGAAAGAGTACATGTGTTCTGATAAACAGTCCAAGATCAGGCCAAGCAGCTCAGGGTCAAAACGAAGAACAGGCAGAAGTCAGGTCAGGCGGTGAAGGGCGAATTCCAGAAATCAGTAGAACAAATGGCACATATTTGCAGGAAATTAGCAAACTAGAACTTATTGCTCAGGCACCTTCCTACAGGTAGAGTGATGAATTACAGCAAAAGAGCAGGCCTAAGCCTCCGAAGACGAATCATTGTTACTCTGGTGGCCAGGACTGCCTGGCAGGAAGAGGGAGATGCCAGCAGGATCAGGCCACCGGAGCCCCAAGCCATGCCCACCAGGAGAGCAGTGGAGGTGGACACGGACCACCATCATAACAATTACGTACTGTGGTCAGATTAGTACTTTTTAAAAAAAAAATAAAAAATTTGGAATATTCAGCATTTATATAATGACCATCACACTCTTCATGTAGCTGTACTTTGAACTCAGAAAATGCTGCAAAAATTAATTTTCCACTCCCTATTAGATTTTGTATATGAAGAGCCGAAAGCTTGAAGGCATTAAGACTTTACAATGAGAGCAGGAGCTCAGAAAACCAACAGCAGCTCCCAGATACGAATGTACAATGCAGCTTGTATCCAGTGAAGCCCGGGAATGTGCGGTGTAATACAATTTTGGCAAGGTTGACTTAACCTTTCGTCTATCTGAGATGATATATTACACTGCTCTCCGCTCAACTATGACCATGGAAAGATAATATTTGAAATGTTAAAATCAGAATATGGAGGATACATTATACATTCTAATGTTTAAAGTGCTCCTGCCTCTGCTGTACCTCACATGCAAGACATTTGGGATTCTATATGCAAGCATTCAATAATCATTCATCCACTATCATTGGAGGACAGGGTCAGCAGAGTCATTTCACTATCATTGGAGGATAGGGTCAGCAGAGTCATCTCATTATCATTAGATGGCATGGTCAGCAGAGTCATCTCATTATAATTAGAGGGCAGAGTCATCAGAATCATCCCATTATCATTACAGGGTCAGAAGAGTTATCTCATTATCAGTAGAGGACAGGATCAGCAGAGTCATTGCATTATCATAAGAGGGCAGGGTCAGCAGAGTCATCTCATTATCATTAGAGGGTGAGGTCAGCAGAGTCATCTCATTATCATTAGAGGGCAGGGTCAGCAGAGTCATCTCATTATCATTACAGCGTGTGGTCAGCAGAGTCATCTCATTATCATTAGAGGGCAGGGTTAGCAGAGTCATCTCATTATCATTACAGCGTGGGGTCAGCAGAGTCATCTCATTAGAATTAGAGGGCAGGGTCAGCAGAGTCATCTCATTATCATTAGATGGCAGGGTCTACAGAGTCATCTCATTATCATTAGAGGGTGAAGTCAGCAGAGTCATCTCATTATCATTAGAGGGCAGGGTCAGCAGAGTCATCTCATTATCATTAGAGGGCAGGGTCTACAGAGTCATCTGATTATCATTACAGGGCAGGGTCAGCAGAGTCATCTCATTATCATTCTAATGTTTAAGGTGCTCCTACCTCTGCTTCACCTCACATGCAAGACATCTGGGATTCTAGATGCAAGCATTCAATAATAATCTGCAGCTTCATGAAATGGGTCTCCATGGTCAAGCGGCTTCACACAAGTCTAAGAACACCATGCACAATGTCAGGCGTCACCTGGAGTGGTGTAAAGCACATCATAAGGTCCATGTACTGTACTCTACGAAAAGGAAGGTTTCCCAAGAAGAGTGAAGGCTGTGATTGTTGTAAAAGAGAAGCCAGGTCCATGGTAACAATCACAGAGTTGATATGGACTGTCCAACAAGCTCATATACGTGTGATGGTCACTGGTCTATGTACTTTTGGCCATACTGTGTATGTCTATAAAAAGGACTTTTTAGTATGAAGTCCCTACAATCATATAACCCAAATGACAAATTATGTAAATAAGTTTTTTTTATTGTCGACATCAGCCTCTATTTATTATCCTTAGTGAATGTGCTCAGCAGTCATTTCATTATCATTAGAGGGCAGGGTCAGTAAAGTCATATTATCATTGGAGGGCAGGATCAGCAGAGTCATCTCATTATCATTAGGGGGCAGGATCAGCAGAGTATTCTCATTATCATTAGAGGGAGGAGTCAGCTAAGTCACCTGATTTTAATTTAAGGATAGGGTCAGTAGATTCATCTCACCATTATTATAAGGCAACTGTTCCATCTGTTTCCTACAGTGTCACTGTATATGCTCTCACTGTATAATACTGTTGAGGGGGGCCCTGACAATAAAATCTTTTAGTCCTCCTCCTGGATGGGCCCCTTCTGAGTTTGGGCCCCAAAGCAGCCACTTTCCCTGCTTCTCATATAGCTATGCCCCTGATTAGAGGACTGGGTCGGTAGAGTTATCTCATAATTCTTAGAGGGTGGAGTCAATACAGTCATCTCATTATCATTAGTGTGTGGGTCTGCAAAGTCATCTCATTATTATTGGAGGACAGGGTCAGCAGAGTCATTTCATTATTATTGGAGGACAGGGTCAGCAGAGTCATCTCATTATTAATAGAGGTCAGGTCAGCAGAGTCATCTCATTATCAACAGAGGGCATGGTCAGCAGAGTCATTTCATTATTAGAGATGAGCGAGTAGTGTTCGATCGAGCTGGTATTCGATCGAATACTACGCTATTCGGCATACTCAATTTCGATCGAGTATAACGGCGATGGCGCACTTAGAATTCGTTTCCCCTCCCACCTTCCCTGGCGCTCTTTTTCCACCAATCACCATGCAGGGGGGTATGACAGGCCCGCGGAGCACGCTGGCAGCGCGAAAACAGCGTCTACATGGATTGGCTGGAAAAACCACGTGACCTCGAATATTAATAACTCAGGTCTTCCTGCTCGTTCGCATATGCTGCGTGAACTTAGTCAGGGACAGAGGCTGGAGAAGGGACAGACAGGTTTTAGCTGTTGGACAGGCAGGAGCGTGATTAAAAGCCCTTATCAGGGCTACTATAGTGCAGTACAGTGATAGCTTTACTACAAGATACACTTTACAGAGAACGGCTGCCGTATTCAGGGATAGCTGCTGGAGTAGGGACAGAGAGAGGCATTAGTGGTGTATTAGGTGCTCTGCTACATACCAAACTATATTTGGCACTACTGTTCTGCGTTCTTTTTGGCTGCAAAACCCTGTTATATACCTAGTGTGTATATGCACCATATGATCTTCTGGCAGTATACGGCTGTGTACATTTTTTTTTTTAAAATACAGTTTCTTTGGCTCTAGTGTTCTGGGTTCTGTGTGCCTGCAATACCCTTTTTGTGTACCAGGTGTAAATACCCACCGTCTGACCTGTTAGTACACGGCTGTGTACTCAGACATATTTAAAAAAAAGTCCTGTTATTTGGCACCTGTATTGTGCGTTCTGCGTGCCTGCAAAACTCTTTTATATACGTGGTGTTAATACACACCGTCTGACCTGGTAGTATACGGCTGTGTACGCCAAATATTGTAACCAAAAAAAAAAAAAAATGCGGAGGGCTAACGGAATCGGACGAGGACGTGGACGAGGACGGGGGCGAGGAAATGCTGTTGGGGGCCTTGTTGAAGCCAGTGGGGATACAATGCGTGCTGGTGAGGGGCAGCCAGGATTCCGCTCATCCAGAATCCCTGCCTTTATGGGACAGTTAAGCAGGGGGCGGGTTACACCGCTGTTGAGGCCTGAGCAGTGTGAACAGGTGGTGCAATGGATAGCCGATAGCGCTTCCACACAGTTGTCCACCAGCCAGTCATCCACACAGTCTCACTCTGACCCTCCTTCCTCCACACCTGGCCAACAGAGTCATCCCACCCTTGACCCCTCCCAGGAGCTCTTTTCGGGTCCTTTTTCAGATGTGCCGGAAGAATCCCAGGAGCTAGCAGAGGAATTTGTTTGTAGTGATGCCCAACCACTTGAGTATTCGCCATCTCCTGCTGATGTGGACCCTGAACCAGCATCTGTTATCATGAGCGATGATGATGATGAGACGCAGTTGCCATCAAGGGAGGCTGTTGGAATGTCCAGTGGGCAGGAGGAGGAGCAGAGTGAGGAAGTGGAAGAGGAGGTGGAGGATGACGAAATGACCGACCCGACTTGGCCAGGGGTGATGTCCAGCGGGGAAAGCAGTGGAGAGGTGGTGGTCTGCGCAGCACCGAAAAAGGCAGCAAGAGGCAGAGGGATGTCCACAGGCAGAGGGATGTCCACAGGCAGAGGGATGTCCACAGGCAGAGGACAGTCCAGACAGAGAAGTAAGGCCACAGCCAGCAGGGCCGAAGCTGTTCCCGGCAACAGGCAGTCGCGCGAAGCTCCCCCATCGAGGCCTCGTACTTCTGTGGTGTGGAGATTTTTTAATGTTTGTGCGGATGACAAACTGAGCGCGGTTTGCACACTCTGCCACTCAAAACTGAGTAGGGGCTCTGAGAAGAGCAATCTGACCACCTCAGGCATGCGGCGTCACTTGGAAGTCAAGCACTGGGCTGAGTGGGAGAGAGCAAACGCAATACAACCTGCGCCAGGTCTTCCTGCCACTGCGGTCCAGACCTCCAGCCAGGACACCTCCACATCTGCCTCTGCCTCGACTACTTTGGGGCCTTCTCCTGCTGCCTCCCCTTCCCCCGCATCTTTGCCTGCACCTTCACACTCCTCGTCCCATCAACTGTCCATCTCGCAGGCGTTCGACCGCAGGCGGAAGTACGCCTCGAGTCACCCCCAAGCCCAAGCCTTAAACTGCCACATCTCCAAACTGCTGGCCCTGGAGATGTTGCCGTTTAGGCTTGTGGAGACGCAGGCCTTCCGCGACCTGATGGCGGCTGCCGCACCTCGCTATTCCGTCCCCAGCCGCCACTACTTTTCCCAGAGTGCCGTCCCCGCCCTGCACCAGCACGTGTCGCGTAACATCAGGCGGGCCCTGAGGTACGCAGTCAGCGCAAAGGTCCACTTGACCACCGACTCGTGGACAAGCGCTTGCGGCCAGGGACGATACATCTCTTTGACGGCACACTGGGTGAATGTTGTGGAAGCGGGGACGGGGTCGCAAACAGAGATGGCCTACCTACCACCCCCGCCCAAGATTGCCAGCAGGGGTTCTGATAAACCCCCCTCCTCTTCCTCCTCCTCCTCCTCCTCTGCCTTAACATCGCCCTCAGCTGCTAGCTGGAAGCGTTGCAGCACTGGCGCGGGGAGACGTCAGCAGGCGGTGCTTAAGCTCATTAGCTTGGGCGACAGGAAGCACAGCGCCCCAGAGGTGAGGGACGCCATATTACAGCAGACGGAGATGTGGCTGTCGCCGCTGCAGCTAGGACCAGGCATGGTCGTGTGCGATAACGGCCGTAACCTGGTGGCGGCTCTGGAGCTTGCCGAACTCAATCACGTACCATGCCTGGCCCACGTTTTTAATCTGGTAGTCCAAAAATTTCTAAAGACTTACCCCAACCTGGCAGAGCTACTGGTGAAAGTGCGGCGCTTGTGTGCTCACTTTCGGAAGTCAACTGTAGCTGCTGCTAGCTTAAAAAAACTCCAGCAACGCCTCCATTTGCCTGAACATCGGCTGTTGTGCGACCTGCCGACTCGCTGGAATTCCACCTATTCCATGTTGGCCAGGGTGTGTGAGCAGCAGAGAGCATTGATGGAGTACCAGATTATGAATCCACGCGTGCCTCCAACTCAGCTCCCTCAGTTTGCCAACCACGAGTGGCCATGGATGGCAGACATATGCGATGTACTGCGTATCTTTGAGGAGTCCACCAAGAAGGTCAGCAGCGAGGACGCTATAGTGAGCGTAACCATCCCGCTCCTATGCGTCCTTAAAGAATCACTCATCGCAATAAGGGAGAACGCATTGCACGCAGAGGAGACGGGGGTAGGAGGAGACGCAACGGAGCTACACAGTCAGACCACACTTTTGTCTGCTTCTCGGTGGCAGTTGCAGGAGGAGGAGGAGGATGAGGAGGACGAAGTGGAGGTGGCTGTGGAAGAGGAGGAGGATGCTGGCGGCGAGGGGTAGCAGTCAGGCTGTGTGCGTCCCATTGGTTCAGCGCGGATGGGGCGGAGAGGAGGCGGAAGAGGAAGAGGAGGAAATGGCAAGTGATCCTTCTGGTGGGGGCAGTGACGTCATGCCTATTCAGAGTCTGGCACACATGGCTGACTTCATGCTGGGCTGCTTTTCCCGGGACACACGTGTTGTCCGGATAGTGGAGAACAAACTGTACTGGGTCTTCGCACTCCTGGACCCCCGGTATAAAGATAACGTCTCCTCTTTTATTCCGGTAGAGGAGAGGACAAATCGATTGCTGGAATACCAGAGGGAACTCGTGCAGAACATGATGGAGATTTTCCCACCCACCATCGCTGGCGGCAGAGAGGAGAGGGTCTCCCAGAGTCCCACAACATCCATCAGGCCCACAGCCACCAGGGGAACACTCTCCAAGGTGTGGGACACGTTCATGGCACCCCCTCGTGCAACTTCCATCACTGCGGGGCCCGCTATCAGCAGGAGGGACAAGTATCGGCGGATGTTGCGGGAGTACCTGGCAGACCGTACCCCTGTCCTCCCCGATCCCTCGGCGTCCTACACTTACTGGGTCTCCAAGTTGGACACGTGGCTGGAACTGTCCCTGTACGCCTTGGAGGTGCTTGCCTGCCCTGCCGCCAGCGTGCTATCAGAAAGGGTGTTCAGCGCAGCCGGGGGCATTATAACCGATAAGCGCAGCCGCCTGTCAACCGACAGTGCCGACAGGCTGACGCTAATCAAAATGAACAGCAAGTGGATTGACCCGGACTTTGCTTCTCCAACAGTGGAAAGCAGCCAAAAGTGAAGTGCCATCTGTATGAAGTGCCATTTCCTCCTCCTCCTCCTTAACCGCCGTAGAATTGCTCCTTAAAAAAAAAAAAATAATATTTATGGCTCACCTCTTGGGCCTACAAGCAATTTTTATCATTGCTCACCTCTTGGGCCTACAAGCAATTTTTATCATGGCTCACCTCTTGGGCCTACAAGCAATTTTTATCATGGCTCACCTCTTGGGCCTACAAGCAATTTTTATCATGGCTCACCTCTTGGGCCTACAAACAATTTTTAAGAGGTCTCACCTCTTGGGCCTACAAACAATTTTTATTATGGCTCACCTCTTGGGCCTTAATACAATTTTTAAGAGGTCTCACCTCTTTGGCCTCCACATAATTGTTTCGAGGGCTCACCTCTTGGGCCTCCATATAATTTTTTCGAGGGCTCACCTCAAGCTAACTTTGCGCACTCATTAAAATATTTTCACAACAAGGACCTAAGAGCCCTCGATGGGAGAGCTTTGTGTGGGGGCCTGTTATAGGGAAGAGATGCGGCCCTGCGGGCTCTAGCCTGCCTTCTCCATGAGCCTCTGCCCAGCCCACGGCCTCTTCCTGCCTTTTGCGGTCCTACGCATCCCTCAACATCCCCACTGCTTTACCTGCTAGACATGACACTGGGCCAGGTCGGGTCACTGACTTCGTCATACTCAACCACCTCCTCTTACACTGCCTCACTTTGCTCCAACAGCCTCCCTTGCTGGCAACTGTGTCTCATCATCGTCCCTAATCATTTTACACTTTAGTTCCCGTTCCACACCACCATCAGCTAGAGATGGAGCTTGCTCCAGTGTTTGGGCATCAGAACAAACAAAATCCTCAGATAGCTCCTGCGATTCTTACATGGGTGGGAACACTGGGTTGATAACATTGGGCAGGGTGGGAGGAAGGAGGGTCAGAGTGAGGTCCCTGCAGTTTCTGCAGGCTATCGACGAGACTGGACTTTGTGGACTTGACTGGGTGGTGGACAGATTTAACAAATCTAGAAGGAGAAGGAGGGGTTTGCCGAGCTGTCTGTAAGGGTTGCGGAAATCCAGACAGAACCAAGGCCCAAAACTTGGGTGGGGGTAGCAGGTTTGCCCGTCCCTGCCTCCACAACATTCACCCAGTGTGCCGTCAGGGAGATGTAGCATCAAACCAAAGTGTTGGTGGTCAAATGGCCTTTTGCAGTAACCGTGTTACTCGGGCGTGGATGATGTTTTGGGACATGTGCCTGGGCAAGGCAGGGATGGCACAGAGGGAAAAATAGTGATGGCTTGATTGCTTTCCCCCTTGCCTATGCCATCTGTGGTTGTCATAGGCAACGTGATTTTAAGGGGTACAGAATTTTATCTTCTTTTTTGTCTAGTTTGGCTTGGGGTCCATGGCAATGTAGAGGAAAGAAGGTTTCCTTGTATGGTCTCACTTTACAGAGAGGTTACATTGTCTTTGGAGTGTATTGCTGAGAGGCTGTGATAGTGGCGTAATAGTGCGACTTGGGCGCGTTATATGCTTCCCCTGCTGTCCCAGTTGCATTCCAGCAGTGTTGGCATCCTTTTCTGAGGTTTCAGGGTGGACTTGGTGACCTCCAAGTGGTCGAATTGAGATTTCCAAGTGGCGAGCATTTTTTTCCCCATAGACTTTAATGGGATTCGATATTCGGTCGAATAGTCGAATTTCGCGGTCTATTCGAATCGAATTTCGAACTTTCGAATATTTCACTACTCGCTCATCTCTATTCATTATCATTAAAGGGCAGGGTCAGTAGAGTCATCTCATTATCATTAGAGGGCAGAGTCAGCAGAGTCATCTCATTATCATTAGAGGGCAGGTCAGCAGAGTCATCCCATTAACATTCCAACTTATAGAGAGTCATCTCATTATCATTAGAGTGTGGGGTCAGCAGATTCATATCATTATCATCAGAGGACAGGTCAGAAGAGTCATCTATTTATCATTAGAGGCCAGGGTCAGCAGAGTCATCCCATTATCATTACAGGATAGGGTCAGCAGAGTCATCTCATTATCATTAGAGGGTGGGGTCAGTAGAGTCATCTCATTATGATTAGAGGGCAGGGTCAGCAGAGTCATCTCATTATCATTAGAGGGCAGGGTCTGCAGAGTCATCTCATTATTATTAGAGGGCAGGGTCAGCAGAGTCATCACATTATTATTAGAGGGCAGGGTCAGCAGAGTCATCTCATTATCATTAGAGGGCAGGGTCAGCAGAGTCATCTCATTATCATTAGAGGGCAGGGTCAGCAGAGTCATCTCATTATCATTAGAGGGAAGGTCAGCAGAGTCATCTCATTATCATTCCAACTTTTTTTATCCACAAAACTAAAATTAAGCATGAGACTATACACTCACCGGCCACTTTATTAGGTACACCATGCTAGTAACGGGTTGGACCCCCTTTTGCCTTCAGAACTGCCTCAATTCTTCGTGGCATAGATTCAACAAGGTGCTGGAAGCATTCCTTAGAGATTTTGGTCCATATTGACATGATGGCATCACACAGTTGCCGCAGATTTGTCGGCTGCACATCCATGATGCGAATCTCCCGTTCCACCACATCCCAAAGATGCTCTATTGGATTGAGATCTGGTGACTGTGGAGGCCATTTGAGTACAGTGAACTCATTGTCATGTTCAAGAAACCAGTCTGAGATGATACCAGCTTTATGACATGGCGCATTATCCTGCTGAAAGTAGCCATCAGATGTTGGGTACATTGTGGTCATAAAGGGATGGACATGGTCAGCAACAATACTCAGGTAGGCTGTGGCGTTGCAACGATGCTCAATTGGTACCAAGGGGCCCAAAGAGTGCCAAGAAAATATTCCCCACACCATGACACCACCACCACCAGCTTGAACCGTTGATACAAGGCAGGATGGATCCATGCTTTCATGTTGTTGACGCCAAATTCTGACCCTACCATCCGAATGTCGCAGCAGAAATCGAGACTCATCAGACCAGGCAACGTTTTTCCAATCTTCTACTGTCCAATTTCGATGAGCTTGTGCAAATTGTAGCCTCAGTTTCCTGTTCTTAGCTGAAAGGAGTGGCACCCGGTGTGGTCTTCTGCTGCTGTAGCCCATCTGCCTCAAAGTTCGACGTACTGTGCGTTCAGAGATGCTCTTCTGCCTACCTTGGTTGTAACGGGTGGCAATTTGAGTCACTGTTGCCTTTCTATCAGCTCGAACCAGTCTGCCCATTCTCCTCTGACCTCTGGCATCAACAAGGCATTTCCGCCCACAGAACTGCCGCTCACTGGATGTTTTTTCTTTTTCGGACCATTCTCTGTAAACCCTAGAGATGGTTGTGCGTGAAAATCCCAGTAGATCAGCAGTTTCTGAAATACTCAGACCAGCCCTTCTGGCACCAACAACCATGCCACGTTCAAAGGCACTCAAATCACCTTTCTTCCCCATACTGATGCTCGGTTTGAACTGCAGGAGATTGTCTTGACCATGTCTACATGCCTAAATGCACTGAGTTGCCGCCATGTGATTGGCTGATTAGAAATTAAGTGTTAACGAGTAGTTGGACAGGTGTACCTAATAAAGTGGCCGGTGAGTGTATATTGTGTTTGCGGTCAGTAGACACATTCATAGCTTAGTACGTTGGTGTGAACAAGTATCTAATTTGGGTCTGGGTTGTAAGACGCCAAAGCAACTTTGTGAGCATCACATGACCAGTGCAGTACACCATTGGGGTTTTCATTCAATGATTGCAAGCAGAGATCTTGAGCAATAAGAACTTGACGTGCAAAGTAAGTTTATAGAACTTTTCATTCTATAATGAATATCTTTTCTTTGCTGAAATCAGAAAACCCCTTTGAGCGGAAATGTTCTTTAATAAAATATAAGGCCCCCTATGGCCACCGCTGTCCCCTCCACATCCCATTCATCTGAGCTGAGGTGTCAGCAGTTTCTCTTGTCTCCTTCTAGCAATAAACACACTTCTACTCCTCCATGCCCCGGTTAACCTTCTGCAATCTGTATGCATTATGAAATCTGTTTTTTTTTTTCCTTTCCTTTGTTTTTTAACTTTTTTTTTTTGTTTGTTCTTACAGTTCTGCGGGGAAAACAAAGACTATCAGCGGCTCACAAAAACCAGACTATTAAGGCTCCTGACAAATGCATCTGCTCACATTCCCTGACAGGCAAAGAAGCAAAATTAATGTCCCTGAAAGCAATCTGTTGTATTGGGCAAAAAAAATATTGATAACATTGTACTTATTAATAGTTGTAATTTCCCACCGGGCGTACAGGGGAGTTTTTGTCACAAGACACGAGGGAGAGAAATCTCACAAATTTGTCTCCAGCCGAAACGTCCTTGTACAATATATCATTAAAGATTATCGAATTCTGATGAAAAAGAATTTCAACAAATAAATTGTTTTAACAGAAATATTTAAAATTAGACAAATAAAGAACTTGATATCAATTCTGATTCAAAAATGACACAGAGGTTCATAGGGTTGGCTCCAGAAGCATGTGGCCATTGGATGAAATATCCACTTCTACTGGATTTGTTTTATGCAGCGACCCCCCTGAGGAGCCGGTGTAGAAGATGGGAGTAGTAGTGACCCTGATGAAGTGCTGTGTTACAGTGTATTACCTCAGGCTGTTGCTCCTTGGGAATTGGTGCAGTGGACTTTTAGAACCGAAGAAGGAGGCCGGAGTTCAACGTAACAAAGTCTTTTTTACTGAAGTGCAGCGTAGATCTTCAAATACATTCAATAGCAGCAATTTCCAAGTGCAATTCTGGAATCTGAAGGCAGGTTGGATGGCTGCAGTTAAGCACTGAGTTCGGTGGCGTACCTGCAATAGAGACAGACCATGCGACTGCTATTGGACCCGGGGGGAGGTAGGGGCCTGCACCTAAATTTTCACACAGTCAACACAACAGGTGTAGGTGCAGGGAGTCCAAACTAAATTTTGCTATGGGACCCTATGAGATCTGTGTATGTCTCTAGTAACATAGTAACATAGTAACATAGTTTATAAGGCCGAAAAAAAGCCCTCTGTCCATCCAGTTCAACCTGTTTTCCTACAAGTTGATCCAGAGGAAGGCAAAAAAACCCTGTGCGGTAGAAGCCAATTTTCCTCACTTTAGGGGAAAAAATTCCTTCCCGACTCCAATCAGGCATCAGAATAACTCCCTGGATCAACAACAACCCATATCTAGTAACTATAACCTGTAATATTATTACCTCCAGAAATACATCCAGGCCCCTCTTGAACTCTTTTAGTGAACTTACCATCACCACCTCCTCAGGCAGAGAGTTCCATAGTCTCACTGCTCTTACCGTAAAGAATCCTCTTCTATTTTTGTGAACAAACCTTCTTTCCTCCAGACGCAGAGGATGTCCCCTCGTCATGGTCACTGTCCTTGGGATAAAGAGATCATGGGAGAGATCTCTGTACTGACCCCTGATATATTTATACATAGTTATTAGATCTCCCCTCAGTCGTCTTTTTTCTAAAGTGAATAACCCTAATTTTGATAATCTTTCTGGGTACTGTAGTCCACCCATTCCAGCTATGACTTTAGTTGCCCTCCTCTGAACCCTCTCCAGCTCTGCTATGTCTGCCTTGTTCACAGGAGCTCAGAACTGGTTGAGTTTGTCTGACATTGTAACATTCAGGGTGATGGGTGTCTTAGTCGTAGTCCCTCACCTTACAGCAGTGTCTGTAGATGCTTATTAGAACAGTTCACCCTTCTGTCTTTATCCTCAATTTACTTTAGCCTTGATCTCCATGGAGATAAGGTTACAGGAGCAGGAGCTTTGCAGGTTGCTTCCTCTCCTCTCTGAGATTGCTCAGAAACTCCCCCTCTTGGCAGGGACTAGGACCAGCCCATTCTTACTAAGAGGGGAGGAACAGGAATCTTTTCCAACCATTCCTTGCCAGAAGAAAACACTAAAATACATAATATATAACAATATACCATTTATAGTACCCCAGTTCTCGGGTTTCATTAGAAATCAAAATTGCTCTAACCTGGGACATTACCAGGGCCGGACTGTGGTTCCAGGGGCCCACCAGAGATAACTATTTTCGGGGCCCAACCCCCATATCATCAATACAGTCTCTAGTGGAAATTTACTGACTCCAAGTGTTGTTTTCTCCTGGACCTCTGGGGCCCACCATTGCATCAGGGCCTGGGCCCACCGGAGGATCCTCTGGTACTCTGGTGGGCCAGTCCGACACTGGACATTACTATCTAGAAATATAATGGAAGACAAAGAATGGACCTAGCGAGAACAGCCTTTGTTAAAATCTCTCTATAAATGCTTGAATTCTACTATTGTCACCTAAGATGTAAAAATCGGCACAATTTACCAAAAACAAGTGCTTGACTTCACAAAACTTCACTTGTGCATTTTTATAAACTATTCTTTAAGATCACCGGTCTCCATCGCATTCAAGCTGCTGAATCCATCAATCTCCTACGAAGGAGTGAAGTAAATGACGAGTAATCATGGAGCATCTTTGGGTACCGGAGACCACTGAGCTTCGCTAATGAGTACAGGGAATTGCTGCAAAAATGACTCTAAAAGGTTTAGCAATTGAGTTTGTCAGGATGACAAGATAAGTGTCCGTGTTTTATGCTCACTCTTGGTAAAAATGGCCGACATGTGCATCTTTACAGAGGATATTGATGTGCTGCGGAATGCTTCTCAAGCTGACAAACCTGTGGCTTCTTACTTCATGTGTTTTATACCGGTTTATTTTAACAACCTGTTTTGCCCGAGTCCAGCTCGGGCAGTATGAAAAGTAGCTAACTGGAGGGGGTAGGGCTGCTTTAGATAGTGGCAGCTAGAAACATGCAATGAGTCTAGTATGAAAGCTTACAGTCTAGACTTTCATAAAAGACCAAAATGACAGCTAAAGTCCAAGCAACAGAGGAGAAATCACTGTTAGAAATCAAGTTTGGAATAATTGCAAGTAAAACCTGTTTTTACTTTTTACTTTCAGCAACATTCACAGCATTCCGATTTCTATCTGTGATATCTTTCTCTGTACTGAACATATTGCTGTCATGTTTGTCTGAAAGCTTGGAATGTCTGCTTTCAAACAAGATCAGTTGCATGTTTCTAGCTGCTACCATTCAGGAGATAGCAGCATCTAAAGCAGCCCCCCTCCAGTTAGCTACTTTTCCCACTGCTGGAGCTCCGCTCTGGCAAAACAGTTAGGGGGTTAAGGTGAAAATATGGGTTTGTAATATTGTGTGAAGGTAACAATCAAACTCCACTAGCTTTAGCCAAACTTTACTGAAAACTTCAGTTAGGAACAAACAAGCAAACCTATGTGTATGGTGGTAATAGCAGTAATAAGGAGTGGTTTAACAGTAAGTGATGCTGCATAAGGCCTAGCATGCGGTGACAGTCTCTTTTCAGTGGTACGCCTGTGGGCCGGGAGATTTCCACTCCGTCCATGACTGTACAAAGACCTCAACCACCAGATGTCTCTCTCTTACAGTCCTTTGCACTGGGGCACTCAGCGAATCCCATGCTCTCTTTACTTTGCAGTCCTCAGCAGCCTCACTCTCTGTCAGGAGTACCACACAACAACTCATTCCTGTCTTGCTCAAGCCTCTTTCAGCCTTAAAGAGGTTTACTTGGATTTTTATAACGATGAGCTGTCCACAGTGTAGGCCAACAATATCAGATCGGCAAAAGTGGCGGGTGTTGGACCCCTGCAGATCAGCTGGTTGAAGAAAAGGCCATGCTCCATGTTAGCACAGCCTTACCTTCATTGTTTACCTGCTCACTGTCTACAGCATAGTGGTGAACAGGTGTAATTATGAGCCGTCCCATTCACTTCTGGGACCATTCGTTATAGGAACGAGCTGTCCCATTGAAATGAATGGGAATGCTTGTAATTACACCTGTTCACCACTGCGCTGTCGATGGGAAGCAGGTAAACAAACAAAGGAAAGGCTGTGCCTGCATAGAGCCTTCCTTCCCTTCAACCAGCTGATCGTGAGGGTGCCGGGTGTCAGATTTCAACCGATCTGATATTGATGATCTATGCTGAGCTTTGGTCATCGATATTAAAATCCCAGAAAACCCCAGAAATCTCCTCCTCCTCCATCCATCCTTCCCTGCCCCCTTTTACCTCTCAGACTTCCTGCTTCTCAAGTCACAGCTCCTCACCTTGGTTCTGGCACCATCTACTGCACAAGACGTCACACAGCAGTCCCATGTTACAGGATTAATAGAAGGTAGCATGCCCTCAGCTAGAGCGTTATTATACTGAAGCTATAGCAGGAGAAGATGCTGGAACCCAAAGCCTTCTCTACCATAGTAGAAGACACCATTATTATAAATGGCCCATAGAAGGTGGTATGCTACATATTTTGCATTAGGGATCAGGAGATATGTTACTGAGAAAAGGGTGTTCCTTACCCTCCATGTGAGACAATTTTGGCAGCATAGTAATGAATCTCTTTAGTCTATACCAACAAAACTCCAGGTGTTGCCCGAAGCAATTTTCTTCAAATTACCAGAATTGATGGGTCAAGTTAAAGAAAGCCATGGGTAGTAGGTGAAGTACATGCAGGAACCGGCATAAGATGAATTATAAGGAACCTATGTTGCTATAATGGAGGCATCTGTAGATGAAATTAGGACACTTTTCTGGTCTCTTCTTTAATTTTCCTTATTCTCTAGAATAAAGAAAATTAAAATACTACTTAAATATAAATATGATATCTTTCATTAGTTATAACGACTCGTTTTGTCTGGGGAGCAATCATTAGGGGAAATAAAATGGCTGGCGTCTTATTAGTCCACACAGAACCTGTCCTAATCACACAGGAGGACAAGTTACTTCACAACACTGAGGTAAAGAGCTGCCTCATCCTCCTCTCTGCTCTGCTTGTCAGTATACAGCTCATAACATGTTCAGCTGAATCTCTGTAGGAATGGAGTTCATGAGGAGACGTGAAGTACAGCGAGGAGGAGGGCTTAATGAGCAGCAGCCCTTCTATGCATCTCCATTACCACAGTCTTTCCTGTCCGTCCTCTCTGTACTTCATGTCTCCTCATGAACTCCATTCCTACAGAGATTCAGCTGAAGATCTTATCATCTGTATTTAGGATCATAATCCCCGACAAGCAGAGAGGAGGAAGAGGCAGCTCTTTAGCTCAGTGCTCTGTGGTAACCCGTCCTGCTGTGTGATTAGGACAGGTTATGTGCGTACTAATAGGACGGCGGCCATTTTGTTTCTCCTAATGATTGCTCCCCAGACAAAACGAACCATTATAACTAATGAAAGGCATTTAGGAATGTATTTATAATAAAGTAATATATAAGTATTTTCATTTTCTTAATTCCCAGAGAACCCCTTTAATTGCCACTCTGCGAGCCTCACTCAATTACTCTCAGGAACATAAAGACCAGTATAAAAAGGCGGAGAGGCAGATCCAGGAGATCTATCAATGTCATAAGATGCATAATTTTTTTGAGATAGCAAAAATAGTGCAAATTTTGCCAATTTTATCAAAATTTTGCACATGATATAATTCAGTAGGTGGCACAACCTGTTTAGATACTTTAATCTTCCCTATGTTATCCTAATTTTGCTCAAAAATGACTTTCACAATTTATAAATTGGGCACAACTTATGCAGTACATGCAAACAAAAACTAATTTACGAAACAACTGATTTTGTGCACGTCACATATTTGAGAAATTTTTCATTGTAAATCTTCCTACTGCTAAAGGGTTACATGGCATCTAAAGCAGGGGTGCACAACCTGCGGCCCGAGGGCCACATGCGGCCCCCAGAGCCATGATTTGCGGCCCCCGTCATGCTGGCCAGAAAGCCCAAAGCGCTGCACAGAGATGAATGACATCTCCTGCTCCCGCACTGTAGCAGGAGCAGGACGGGCCCTGGATGTTAGTGACAGCTGAGGAGCGAGGAGAAGGCAGAAGCGCTGCTAAACTGCTTCTGCCTCAAGGAGCTCTCTGCAGTGTGGACCCGGCAATCACGTGATCTCGGGGGCAGAGGAGCGCAGAGCTGCAGGGTCAGTAGACCCTGATTCGCTCTGACCTGTGCAAAGCCCCCACTCTCCCCAGCAGGCAGGTTTCCCCTGTAACTGGGGCTCCTTTTGATGCTCCAGTTAAGGTGGAAATGGTACAAAAAAAGTCTCTTTATGTCTCCAAAAGGTCTTTAGTGACCTCTTGGGGACAAATTATGTGGCAAAAATATACCGTATATAAAATAAATAAGTTAAAAAATAAAAATGTGAAAACTAAATAAAAAATTATGTGGCAAAAAATAGAAAATTATAAAAAAAATTAAAAAATTAAATAAAAAAAAGAAAAAAGTGCTAAATAAAAGAGTGTTCACTGTCCTGCAACAGTCTTTGTGACCCCCTTGAGGGACATATGTGGCAAAAATATATTTAAAAAAATAATAGAAAATTAAAAAAAATAAAATACATATAAAATAAAAATAAGTGTTCATTGTCCTCCAACTGTCCTTTTATAACCTCTTGTGTCCCACATATGATGTGTCAAAATATATATTTTAAATAAAATAATAAACCAGAGAAGTTTAAAAAAAGATGAAAAAAAACATACTGTAGAAGAAAAAACACACCAACCGCAACCATTACCGCCTTATTCATGTGAAACTATACATATTATATAACAAAACAGCCCACACAAAATGGGGAACTAATTATAATAATTTATTTTGGTGTCAGTTTGCATATTTAAAGAATAAGGAGCTATAGTTTGAAAAAAAAGAACTTTTTCAAACCGTTTTATACAGTTTCCCCCAAATAAAAATTGTTGCAAAAATTATTTTGGTTTTCCAACAAATAAGATAGTTACAACCGTTTGAACCAATGCGTGCGCTAAATCGCAAAAAAGTGTCTGGTCATTAAGGCCTTTCAAGCGTTAACCAATAAGCGCCTTCCCCACCAGCAAGGTAAAGTGCTTACTGGTTACTGCATGGGACCTGTAACTGGGGGCAGATGATGGTAATAACCAATGAGCGCTGTCCACTGCAGTGAAGGAAGGCGCTGATTTATGAATAGGAGGCAGGATGGAAGGAAATGTCACCACTTTTCTGGTAAAAATGATTTTTAACAAGTTCCTGCAGCATGGCCCCGAAATAGAAGATTCACAATTACATGCTGCCTCTCTGTTCCTCTGCGCTGCCCCCACTGCCTCCATCTTCTGGTCCTTGCACTGTTTACATCTGGCAGTCCACATCACCGCTGAAGCCAGTCATTGGCTGGAGTGGTTTATGACCATGTCCGTGCACGACCAGGTGTAAACAGCGGGGGCAGTGCGAAGGACCGGAGCTGTGGGGAGCAGGTAAGTATAACTCTTTGGTTCCATGCTGCAGCACGATATTCGGGACAATTACTGGGAACAAGTGTTTATAGGAAGGCTCATGTCTTAGATCTGGCCAGTATAATCAGCAGCTGATCAGTCAATAAACAAGGAATCGCTCGTTTGGTGACTGATTTGCATATTTTATCAGGATGAAAGATGTACCAATGTCTGCAGCACATCTCCCTGTGTAATCAGGGATGGGCTACTAATAATCAATAGAACTAAATAAAGGTGGAATGACTGCGGTAGCGATTATTCCTACCCAGTCACTTTGCACTGGCTTGTGTAATAGGCCGATGAGTGCTGATCAACATTTTTTTTTTTTATTTGCGGCCCCTTGAAATAGAACGATGTGACAATGCGGCCCCCAGACCAAAAAAGGTTGTGCACCCCTGATCTAAAGGAACATGTGTACTGAAAAATCCATTATTGTGCAGAAAGAAATGTATGCCTACTTTCTATTATCACTCATCTCATATGGACAGAATATAGTGTCAACAGAATGAGATTTACGGTAATTCTAAATTTTGGAAAAATCTGAATGTTGATGTTAATTGGGGTTTTCTGGTTTACAAAGACTGCTGATAAGGGGATAGCTGTACGTAACTTTACCCCCTCCTTCCAAAACCAAACTTAATAAGAGACGACACCAAGTATGTTATAACCCCACTTTATTTGGGTGGTGATCAGGCCACAGCAGCTTAAACGTTAATGTCAACTGAACTCTCCAAACTTCGTTATCACTGGTTAGCCCATAGCGGAGCGATATGCCAACCACCGTCACACACGGCGGGCAACTCCGCCATCCGCCATTTAACATCAAACTTCTCCATCAACGCCTGCTGTGACTTGCAGAATCTCCGAAATGTCTGAAACAGAGAAAAGTATCAGAAAAAGCAAAAAACCAACTCCCCCAAGAATCACTCTAACAACCGGGAGGGCGGGCGGGACAACCCGCTTCCTTTTCCAAGAGGAAGCACTGGGGGAATTACAGGCTAATATATAGCCCATGGGAGTGGCTATGCCCGGAAATAGGGGGGAGTGGAAAGCCAGCAAAACGCATCTCCAGGCCCCAATGCCATCCAGGGAATTATTAACCCCTCGCAGGCCAACTCTCAACCTAACAGACTACCCCAAGGACAAAAACAGGGGAAGGGGGAGAAGGAGGGGAGCCCAGTCCCCCAACAATTAATTAGGGACATCAGCAGTCCCAGTGCCCCCTCCCTATACGGTCTGGTGCCCGAACAAAATCTGAATGTTGATGTTAAATGGGTTTTCTGGTTTACAAAACGTTTTTCCAAATACCTATTTTTGAATTAGAGGTTGATAAGGGAGTTCCTTGTTGAAGACTATCATGTATTACAGTGAACTGCAGCTTCAAAGAGTGTTTCTTGCTCTGAAAGCCTTGAAAGCCCGTTGATTGAAACTATGTAATACCCCATTGCTCCTGTGGGGGCACTACAGGGAGATGGAATACATTCATCAAGGTTCCCACAACTGATCGTTGGGACCTCAGAAGCCGGATACCCTGAGATCAGCTTGGCCAAAGTTATTTATTAAGGACTCTTCTGGTTGTAAGCTGATGGTAAAGGCACAAAAAAGTAAATGAATGAGCTGCTGAGGAAATATGGGCTCTCTTAAAGGGGTTATTCCATGAATAATGTAAAAAATGAAAGTCAGAGAACATATAGTACATGACAATACCTTTCTAACAAAGCTAGAACCAGTCCTGTACCTCACATGGATCCAGAGATCTCCCCATTCATTGTTCTGCTAGATTTATATCAAGCTGACAGCTCAGGGGTAGTGTCTATTCTGCTGCAGCTCAGGAGGCGTGTCCCATCTCTCCCTATCACAGCTCAGGAGTCGTGTCTCAGCTGTACCTATCACAGCTCAGGGGGCGTGTCTCAGCTCTCCCTATCACAGCTCAGGAGGCGTGTCTCAGTTTTACCTATCACAGCTCAGGAGGCGTGTCTCAGCTCTCCCTATCACAGCTCAGGAGGCGTGTCTCAGCTTTACCTATCACAGCTCAGGAGGCGTGTCTCAGCTCTACCTATCACAGCTCAGGAGTCGTGTCTCAGCTGTACCTATCACAGCTCAGGGGGCGTGTCCATGAACTCCCTATCACAGCTCAGGAGGTGTGTCTCAGCTCTCCCTATCACAGCTCAGGAGGCGTGTCTCAGCTTTACCTATCACAGCTCAGGAGGCGTGTCTCAGCTCTCCCTATAACAGCTCAGGGGGCGTGTCTCAGCTCTCCCTATCACAGCTCAGGAGGTGTGTCTCAGCTCTCCCTATCACAGCTCAGGAGGCGTGTCTCAGCTTTACCTATCACAGCTCAGGAGGCGTGTCTCAGCTCTCCCTATCACAGCTCAGGGGACGTGTCTCAGCTCTCCCTATCACAGCTCAGGGGGCGTGTCTCAGCTCTCCCTATCACAGCTCAGGAGGGCGTGTCTCAGCTCTCCCTATCACAGCTCAGGAGGAGTGTCTCAGCTCTCCCTATCACAGCTCAGGGGGCATGTCTCAGTTCTCCCTATCACAGCTCAGGGAGTATGTCTCAGCTCTCCCTATCACAACTCAGGAGGCAGCTGAAAGATGAAACTGAGCATGTGCAGCCTTCTCAGTGAGCAGGTCAAAGAAATAAGAAATGAAGTGGCGCTATATGGATACATTTTACTGAATAACTCAGTAGCTATACAAAATTTTTAAATACATGCAATCACAAAAGTATTCAGATCCAGGGGCTGGTTTGAAAACTGCAGAATATTTTTCGTAGGACAACCCCTTTAAGAGGCTCTGAAAGAGGTACTGGTGGATCGATGAAGAAGATAAGATCCACAATGGATCAACTATAACAAATCTAACCTACTCTATTTTTTTACGTTACGGTAGGTCCAAGTCAATTTACTGATCAGGAAAATCTCTGGGACCAGCCAGAATTTTTGCAACTGGTCTACAATGGTACTACAGTATGACCTCTGTAAAGCTTATGTTCTTTAAGATTCGGTTGAGTGAATACATCTTGGAAGAACATCAATGACTATCGGTCTTCTAAGACAACAGAAATTAACAGTCTAAACTCATCCCAATTGCTTGCACCAAGGAAATGAGGTTGAGTTAAATTACTGTCGTCGAGAACATTGTTTTCCTTTAAGGATACCATCAGCTCATCTGTGTCAGACCTAATGGCCCAGAGAATACAATACTGTCCACGCTGCTGTTGACAGCCTGCTGCATAAACCACCAGCTAATGATCTCTGGTTTCCTGAAAATGTATTTCTAGGAAGTCAAATAGGGAAAGCTTGAATGTAAAGATGGACACACGATGCTATATCACAGGACACAATCGAGTTTCAATGACAGCCATAACTCTGGTAATTAGACCTAAATGATGCTTTTTTGGGGCAGCGTGCTGTGTCAGATTCTAGTTAATTAAGTTCCTTGTCTAAATGTATCAAAACTGTAACAAAAATTTGATTTGCATGCAAATTAGGTCTAGAGCAAATCCATATGTGGGTTCTGCCAACTAGTCCTGTCCCCTTTTTTGGACATACTGTAGCTCAGTCTCAATTTTGCCTTGAGCTGAAGATCCAAGCATCGGTGAAACGTCGCTGAGTTTGGATCTTGACTGATCGGCTCACTTACAGTGTCTAGAGGTTTGCCACATCAAATCCCTGATTTTGGCACCAGTCTACTCTAAATGACTCATCTTAAAGGGGCTGTCTTACTTTTACAACAGTAAATGCCACGGCATATGAACAGACATTTTGGGTCCTCCATAGTGGGAGCAGCTGATACAGAATGGGTTACCATTAGAGGGAGGTCCCAAGTAGATTAACCTATATGACATCCATATACCCTAATAGGGCCACGCTCAAACTGGATCTCCAGGCGTCCTATCCAAATGTCTGTAGTGAAATATACTACGTCTCACTGGTCAAATTGTCTCCCTGGGGAGTTTGGATTTAGACCTGGGACAATCAGATGGCTGTCACCATGGATCCACTCCAAAAGGGTTGTCTCTAATGAGACAATCCACTAAAAGGGGTTCTCCGGGAAGTAAGAAAATGAAAATACTTAAATATTACTTCCTAGTAGTCCACACAAAACCAGTCCTAATCACACAGGAGGACAATTTACTTCAGATCACTGAGGTAAAGAGCTGCCTCATCCTCCTCTCTGCTCTGCTTGTCAGGGATTATGATCCTGAATACAGATAAGAAGATCTTTAGCTGAATCTCTGTAGTAATGGAATCTCTGAGGAGACATGAAGGACAGAGAGGACGGACAGGACAGACTGTGGTAATGGAAACTGCATACAAGTGCTGCTGCTCATCAGCCACATCTGCTCATGGATCATAATCCCTGACAAGCAGAGAGGAGGATGATGCAGCTCTTTACCTCAGTGTTGTGAAGTAACTTGTCCTCCTGTGTGATTAGGACAGGTTTTGCGTGTACTAACAGGAAGTAATATTTAAGTATTTTTATTTTCTTAATTCCTGGAGAACCCCTTCAAAGGGAATTTCTAGTTATATGCAATGGAAGAAAAAAACAGGTCTTTTGTCAATACAGTCCAAAAAAAGAACTGATCACCAATGGCTGGAGAAAAGGAATTGCTCCAAATTATCATTCTTGTCCAGATAGGAAAAAATTAATACATGGGGTATGCTCAACTGACTTTTTCTAGTGCACTAATTAAAGGGGTATTCTGGTTACCATAAATATAACTTATGTTTTAGACTAATTCATCATCAATAATTACCTCATATAATGTCTATTTCACATATTTACCGTTCAGTAGTTCTAAAGTACTTTTCTTCCCCTGCTACCCACTGTGTTCCTCATTAGTTACCATGGCACCGACCTGTAGTTCTGAGCCTTTGTCAGGTCGAGCATGCTCAGTGTGTTGCTATCAGTTCTCTAGCTAAATGTCAGTGTGTTGGTGATTACTGAGTAGAGGGGGGCGTGTCTGCACTGTGATATCAGGCAGCCAATCAGTGAACAGCAACACTCATGAACAAGCAGAAACTCACAGCAGGAAAGCTAAGCATTGTGGGGATTGTAGTTTTGTGAGGGAAGATCAGGAGCCATGACACTCTCAGTATGCTGCAGGCTCACACAGGAGCTAGACAAATGGATTGCAAGGTAAAATGAAGCTCTGGTTATATGTATAGGTATGGGTTCTGGTTATATGTACAGGTATGGGGTCTGGTTATATGTACAGGTATGGGTTCTGGTTATATGTATAGGTATGTGTTCTGGTTATATGTACAGGTATGGGTTCTGGTTATATGTATAGGTATGGGCTCTGGTTATATGTACAGGTATGGGCTCTGGTTATATGTATAGGTATGGGTTCTGGTTATATGTACAGGTATGGGTTCTGGTTATATGTACATGTATGGGTTCTGGTTATATGTATAGGTATGGGTTCTGGTTATATGTACAGGTATGGGTTCTGGTTATATGTATAGGTATGGGTTCTGGTTATATGTACAGGTATGGGTTCTGGTTATATGTACAGGTATGGGTTCTGGTTATATGTACAGGTATGGGTTCTGGTTATATGTATAGGTATGGGCTCTGGTTATATGTACAGGTATGGGTTCTGGTTATATGTACAGGTATGGGCTCTGGTTATATGTACAGGTATGGGTTCTGGTTATATGTACAGGTATGGGTTCTGGTTATATGTACAGGTATGGGTTCTGGTTATATGTACAGGTATGGGTTCTGGTTATATGTATAGGTATGGGTTCTGGTTATATGTATAGGTATGGGTTCTGGTTATATGTACAGGTATGAGCTCTGGTTATATGTATAGGTATGGGTTCTGGTTATATGTATAGGTATGGGTTCTGGTTATATGTACAGGTATGGGTTCTGGTTATATGTATAGGTATGGGTTCTGGTTATATGTATTGGTATGGGCTCTAAGTTATGTTACCGGAATACCCCTTTAATCTCTACGGAACATGCTCCAACCATAAATGTGGATTCTGGGGTCCATAATACCCAACAATGCTGGTGTCTCATGGTTTGGGTTCTCATCTATCTCTTAATTCTTTGATCTGTCCGATTGCCAGTTTTGTTGGACAGACCCTTTAAATATGTGGATGTCAAGAATTTTTGAGACCGGAATGTAATTCTCTTTTTTCTTATTAGGCTCAGAAGATCTCCGTGCCCTGAGAGGTTGAGCTTTTTCAAATCTTGATAGTTAATTGTGAGATATGCGTGCAGTACATTTTCATAGTCATGTGCTTCACAATGTCAAGTGCTGTAAAAAAAAACTTGAGAAGTTGCGCTGTTCCCTGAAATGCTTCTCCTTCAACACCCGGTCACAGGCTGCTATCACAAAAACTGGATGAACAAAATTTTTTGATGATTAGACATCGAATGGATTAGAAGACTATTTACTCTGTTTGTCTGGCCCCTATCTCCGCGTAGACCCTGTAGGGTGCACCAGCGTTCAGCAGATACTTCCTGGGTGGACGGGGAGGTCTATATGCTATTCAATAGACTGCTTCTCCTTCTTCTACAGACTTGTTTTGGATCCCTCTCACTCAGGAAGCTGGGCAAATATGGAAATGGTAAAGTAATAATTTGCTTCAGGATGATGCAAACTATGTAGAAAAGGTGCAGGAAAGATGGCAGGTTATGTATCATGACTGTGATGTGGGCACTGTTGGAGTGGGATGAGGCACCGTGACATGGAGAATTGTGGTTGTTATGGGCGCACTTTGTACTAGAGCACATTGGTTTTGATATGGGTCACTTTGGCTGTGGTAGGGATGGGTGCACTTTGGATGTAAGGGGGCACAGTGGTATTGATATGGGGCACTTTGGCTGTAGAAGTGGTGGGTGCACTTTGGATTTAATGGGGTACTTTGGTATTGAAAGGGCGGCACTTTGGCTGTAGAAGTATGCAGTTTGGATGTAATGGGGCATAGTGATATTGATATGGGGCTCTTCAGCTGTGGTAGGGATGGGGGCACTTTGGCTGTACTAGAGCACATTGGGTTTGATATGGGTCACTTTGGCTGTGGTAGGGATGGGTGCACTTTGGATGTAAGGGGGCACAGTGGTATTGATATGGGGCACTTTGGCTGTAGAAGTGGTGGGTGCACTTTGGATTTAAGGGGGCACAGTGGTATTGATAGGGGGCGCTTTGGTTGTGGTAGGGATGGGTGCACTTTGGATGTAATGGGGGGCACAGTGGTATTGATAGGGGGCAGTTTGGCTGTGGTAGGGATGGGTACATTTTGAGTGTAATGGGGGCACAGTGATATTGATTTGGGGCACTTTGGCTGCGGAAGGGATGGGTACATTTTGAATGTAATGGGGGGCACAGTAGTATTAATATGGGCACTTCGGCTTTGGTAGGGATGGGTACATTTTGGATGTAATGGGACACAGTCATATTGATATGGGGCTCTTCGGCTGTGGTAGGTATGGAGGCACTTTGGATTTAAGGGAGCACAGTGCTATTGATAGGGGGTACTTTGGCTGTGGTAGCGATGGGTGCACTTTGGATGTAATGGGGGACACAGAGGAATTGATATGGGGTACGTTGCCTGTGGTAGGGATAGGTGCACTTTGGATGTAATAGGGGCCCAAAGGTACTGAAAGGGGCACCTTGGCTGTGGTTGTGATGAGTGCACTTAGGCTATAATGGGGCACAGTGGCATGGATAGGGACACTTTGGTTGTGGTACTAATGGCTGACCTTTGGCTGTAATGTTGGGCACAGTAGGGCCTAAGGAAGGACTATGGCTATGATGGGGTAAATGTGACCATCATGGGGCAACTACAGAATTGATGGCATGTACAGTGGCAGTGATGGGGGATACTTGGTCTAGGATGGGGGTACTGTGGCCAAAAAGGTAGCACTATGGCTGTAACTTGCAGAATTTTCTCCAAGACGGGGGTATGAGCCGTGCGACATTAATGGGTTCAATTAACTTGTTATGTGGCCACGTGGCATTGATAGGAAACAGAAGACACTGCGGCTGTGATGTGGCAACCGTGGCTTTTATGAGGGTGCACTTCCTGTGACAGGAGGTACTACAGAAGTGATTGACCATTGTGGTTGTCATAGGAGGGCTGTGGCTGTAATGGGGGCCACTGCAGATGTAATAGGGGCCACTGCGGTAGTTATGGGGGCCACTGCAGTAGCTATGGGGGAACTGTAGCGGTGATTGGGATATTAAGGCTATGATGAGGGGCACTTTAGCTGAGGCCATCATTATCAGGTTATGTCACTGTATTTGGGAGGGGCACATACTTTCTCCCTGAAGACATTTTGCTAAAAGCCGGCGAGCTTGCCATAAAATGCAACTATTTTTTTCTGTGAATATTCTCCCATTGTCACATTTTCTCTTACACAGCATTTCGCAGCCCATTACAGACTAATGCAAGACCCAGGCGCTCAATATTCAGCTGTTTACTTAAGGATTGTCGATGCTTCTTCAAGATGTTAAAGAAAATCTATGACAGTAGGAAGAAAAAAAAAATATGCAAGAAAAAAAAACTAAAAACCAAATCTGGAAGTCTCCTTAAAACTACAGAATCTTAAGTCACAGAGATAATTCTGAGGGACAAAAAGAGAACAGACAGCGGCACTTAAATCTAAAGGCACAAATAAAACGCAGACAAGGCTCTCCGAGCTGAAGGATCCCCGGAGAGGTACTTAAAGAGGGATTTTTTTGAGCATCAAACACTTAAAATTCTGAAATTCGTCAGCTAAAAGCAAGTGAAAGATTGCAGAAGGGAGAAGGTTTTTTTAACCACTTCAAGACCAGGCCTAATTTTGCAAATCTGACATGTGTCACTTCATGTGGTAATAACTTTGGAACGCTTTTAGTTATCCAAGCCATTCAGAGATTGTTTTCTCATGACACATTGTACTTCATGTTAATGGTAAATTTGAGTCAATATGTTTTACCTTTATTTATAAAAAAAATCAAAATTTACTGAAAATTTTGAAAAAAAAAATCACAATTTTTTAAATATGAATTTCTCTGCTTTTAAGTTGCATAGGGATATCTAATAAAATTGTTATTAATGAACATTCACCATATGTCCACTTTATGTTGGCATAATTTTGGAAATGTAATTTTATTTTTTTAGGACTTTAGAAGGCTTCACATTTTAGATGCAATTTTTAAGATTTTCATGAAAATTTCCAATAGTTAATTTTAAAGGACCTTTGCAGTTCTAAAGTGACTTTGAGGGTCTTAAATAATAGAAACCTCCCATAAATGAACATATTTTAGAAACTACAGCCCCCAATGTAATCCAAACTGATTTTACAAAGTTTGTTAACCCTTTAGATTTCCCACAAGAATTAAAACAGAAGGAAGGTGAAATTTAAAATATATATATTTTTTCGCAGATTTTCAATTTTTTATTAATTTTTCCCATAAGATAACAAGGGTAAACCGCAAATCAAACCTGAATATTTATTTTCCTGATTCTGAAGTTTGCAGAAACCCCATATGTGGTTGTAAACTGCTCTGTGACCGGCAGTAATGAGAGGGAGATAGTACAAGAATTTGTGATGGCTTTGACAGCTTGTCAGAGTGATCAAAAGCCTGGAGACCAGGAACAAAGGTCTCAGGTTAAAGCTCCATGTTCTTGGCTGTCAGGAGACAGCGGAGTCATGGAGCTTCTATGTACAGGTGCTGCACACAGGGGGCAAAGCTCAAGGACGTTTATAGTCAATGGGAAGACTGGAAGTGGTTAAAAAAGAAAAATAAAAGTGTTTCTGAATGAATGCAAGACCACACGGGTATCTAGAGACAATACATAGGAATAATAGATGAGATTAGATTAATAGATAGATAGGTATGCAGAACACCAGACGTACAGGGATCTGCAAAGTTTCATTTTAGGGACTAGAGATCCAGCTCATCTGTGAGGACCACTTCTCCGGGGAGACTGGAGCTACAACGTTTACAGTCAGCACAGTGATCAGCACTACAGCTGTACAGACTCAGCTGCATGTGAGGGGAAACTGTTAAGACACCCATCACCTCATTTCAGGACAGGCACTCACACAAGCCTACATTTCAAAAGTGGACACCTATAGCCACAAGTGCCAGCTTGTTAGTAAGAGAATCTGGAGAGAGAGACTTTTGCCGGCTAGTATACTCACAATGCCCTCGTCTGCCACCATACCTTATCAACTGGGGATAGAAGTAGCACTTTGTACAAACTGCTGCTGGATGTTCTACAAGTTATATTTTATTCTTTTACTTCTGACCTGATTCCTTATACCATCTTTTCACTTCAAAGATCTCCAGGTGGAGATGGAGTGCACCATAACATAACATCTCAACAGAGTCCCAACCACTCCCATCCTATGCACTGGATAGATAGATAGATAGATATGAGATAGATATATAGATAAATAGATAGATAGAAAGATAGATAGATAGAAGATCAATAGATAGATATGAGATAGATAGATAGAAAGATAGATAGATAGATAGATAGATAGATATATAGATAGATAGATATGAGATAGATAGATAGGAGATAGATAGATAGATAGATAGATAGATAGGAGATCAATAGATAGATAGGAGATAGATAGATAGATAGATAGATAGATAGATAGATAGATATGAGATAGATAGATAGATAGAAAGATAGATAGATAGATAGATAGATATGAGCTAGATAGATAGATAGATAGATAGATAGATAGATAGATAGAAGATAGATAGATAGATAGATAGATAGGAGCTCAATAGATAGATATGAGATAGATAGAAAGATAGATAGATAGATAGATAGATAGATAGATAGATAGATAGATAATAGATAGATAGATATGAGATAGATAGATAGATAGATAGGAGATCAATAGATAGATATGAGATAGATAGATAGATAGATAGATAGAAAGATAGATAGATAGGAGATAGATAGATAGAAAGATAGATAGAAAGATAGATAGATAGATATGAGATAGATAGATATGAGATAGATAGATAGATAGATAGATAGATAGATAGGAGATAGATAGATAGATAGATAGATAGGAGATAGATAGATAGATAGATAGGTGATAGATAGATATGAGATAGATAGATAGATAGATAGATAGATAGATAGATAGATAAGAGATAGATAGATATGAGGTAGATAGATAGATAGATAGATAGATAGATAGATAGATAGATATGAGATAGATAGATAGATATGAGATAGATAGATAGATAGATAGATAGATATTAGATAGATAGATATGAGATAGATAGATAGATAGATAGATATGATATAGATAGATATGAGATAGATAGATATGAGATAGATAGATAGATAGATAGATAGATAGATAGATAGATAAGAGATAGATAGATATGAGGTAGATAGATAGATAGATAGATAGATAGATATGAGATAGATAGATAGATAGATATGAGATAGATAGATATTAGATAGATAGATATGAGATAGATAGATAGATAGATAGATATGATATAGATATGAGATAGATAGATAGATATGAGATAGATAGATAGATAGATAGATAGATAGATAGATAGAATAATAGACAGATGGACAGCCTTCTCTTTTACCCTTTTGTACATCCTGTTCTTCTCTGGTTCTGCCCCAGTAGTCGACCACTCTTCTTGTCCCCCTCTGTTATTCAGCATCTCCTCTACAGAAGTAATCAGGTCCATCCTACTTCATGGTGGGCTCTGGTGAAAACTGTTTAAGCCCTTAGACTCTACTCAGCAGAGTGTCCAGCACAGTCTGACTATGGAGGCCTTTTTAGTGCACGGGTACAATATACAATTTTTAGTTAAAACCAGGGATGAGCGAACCGGTGGAAGTTTGGGTTTGCCGGGTTTGGCCGAACTTCAGGTCAAAGTTTAGGTTCGGGACCCGAACTTGACCCGAACTTCACCCCGAACCCGGACCCCATTAAAATCAATGGGGACCCGAACTTCACCTTATTATTTTCAGTTATAACATGGTTAAAATAGAAAATAATAGCATTCTTAAGACAGAATGCAAAATAAGATGGCAATTCAGGGGTTAAAAAAATAATAATAAAAAAACTCACCTCATCCACTTTATCGCGCAGCCAGTATCTTCTTCTTTCTTTGTTTCTGCAGGACCTGGTGAACTGTAAATATACAGGGAGTCCGGCACTCTATGATATCTCTCTTCACAGGTGATCCTCCTCCAACGAGAAGCATTCTACATTGTGACTTTTGATAGTCGCTTCCCTAAGAGCAGTAAAGGGATTAATTGGCTTAATGTCAGCATCCCTGGTGGTCTAGAGGAGTATGGGGGTTAATGTCTGCTTCGCTTGTGGACTAGGACAGTTAAATGGTTAATGTCTGCATTCCTGGTGGTCTAGAGGAGTATGGTTGAGCTAAGCGATTAATGTCAGCATCCCTGGTGGTCTAGAGGAGTATGGGGGTTAATGTCTGCTTCGCTTGTGGACTAGGACAGTTAAATGGTTAATGTCTGCATTCCTGGTGGTCTAGAAGAGTATGGGGGTTAATGTCTGCTTCGCTTGTGGACTAGGACAGTTAAATGGTTAATGTCTGCATTCCTGGTGGTCTAGAAGAGTATGGGGGTTAATGTCTGCTTCGCTTGTGGACTAGGACAGTTAAATGGTTAATGTCTGCATTCCTGGTGGTCTAGAAGAGTATGGGGGTTAATGTCTGCTTCGCTTGTGGACTAGGACAGTTAAATGGTTAATGTCTGCATTCCTGGTGGTCTAGAGAAGTATGGGGGTTAATGTCTGCTTCGCTTGTGGACTAGGACAGTTAAATGGTTAATGTCTGCATTCCTGGTGGTCTAGAAGAGTATGGGGGTTAATGTCTGCTTCGCTTGTGGACTAGGACAGTTAAATGGTTAATGTCTGCATTCCTGGTGGTCTAGAAGAGTATGGGGGTTAATGTCTGCTTCGCTTGTGGACTAGGACAGTTAAATGGTTAATGTCTGCATTCCTGGTGGTCTAGAGGAGTATGGTTGAGTTAAGCGATTAATGTCAGCATCCCTGGTGGTCTAGAGGAGTATGGGGGTTAATGTCTGCTTCGCTTGTGGACTAGGGCAGTTAAATGGTTAATGTCTGCATTCCTGGTGGTCTAGGGCAATAAAGGGATTAATGTCAGCATCCCTGGTGGTCTAGAGGAGTATGGTTGAGTTAAGCGATTAATGTCAGCGTCCCCGGTGGTCTAGAGGAGTATGGGGGTTAATGTCTGCTTCGCTTGTGGACTAGGGCAGTTAAATGGTTAATGTCTGCATTCCTGGTGGTCTAGGGCACTGTAGGGGTTGATGTCAGCATCTATGACAGTCTAAGGTGGTCAGGCCGGGGTTTGCAGCTCAGGCCCTAAGAGGACATGCGGGGGGGGGGTTGGTGACATAATCGAAGTGAAGGCGCTGGATACATCAGTCGTGATTAAGTGCCGGTATTACATTCAGTTAAGGGGGGGGGGGGGGAATTGCACAGATTTGTAATTTTCCATCAATCCTGAGAATATTAACATTTAATAAGTCAGGAGAAGGAAAGTGCTGAGAGCACGGTAATAAGTGATAATTGTCTTCATGCGGTTAATGATGTTGGTGGAGAGAAGAATGTCACCTGTGATGGCTTCTAACAGGTAATAACCTTTACAGAACACATTGTGCTGCGGGTCCTAGAAACCGCTTTATTCCTGCGGTCAGGGAACTATAGGTCCACGGCATGACAAAGTAATCACACGTACACGACATGTCGGAATAACTAGGTAGATGTACGGTATCTCAGAGGGCACTGCCCACACCCTGCACGGCCTGCCATATAGATGATGCATGGTATAACTGGAGAGGGGTCAGCTCTGATGATCCTGCAAGACTAGACTTCATATTCAGTGGGGGGTGCGGGCACGGCTTTATAGTGTCTGCAGCAAGCAAGCATGGACAGGATGTTAACCACCTAACTGTTCTGCCCGAGTCTAGCTCGGGCACTGTGAAAAGTAGCTAACTGAAGGGGGAGGGCTGCTTTAGATTGTGATATCTCCTCATGCAACTGGTCTTATCTGAAAGCTGACAGTCCAAGCTTTAATACAAGACCAAAATGACAGCTAAAGTCCAAGAAACAGAGGAGAAATCACTGTTAGAATCAAGTCGGGAATAATCGCGAGTGAAACCTATTTTTACTTTCATTTTCAACTGCATTCACGGCAATCTGATTTCTATCAGTGATATCTTTCTCTGCCCTGAACATATTGGTGTCATTTTGGCTTTCAAACAAGACCAGTTGCATGTTTCTAGCTGCTACCATGCAGGAGGTAGCAGAATCTAAAGCAGCCCTCCCCCCTCCAGGGAGCTACTTTTCCCACTGCTGTAGCTCCTCTCTGGCAAAACAGTTAGGGGGTTAAAGGCTTTGCTGCAAGCAGAGCCGCATCTGCCATGAGGCGAGATGAGCATTGCGCCTCAGGCAGCAGCCGACCTTCTTCTGAGGGGGGCAGTTTACAGCAAGTGACGGGAGCCATACCATTCAGCCTTATAGGCCTGAAGCCTAGCAGGCAGTAGAACAACACAAGAGGTCAAGATGACATCACTGCAACCTCCTATGCCAGTGTGTCACTATTGGGGGCGCTATGGGGTGGAAGAGCTTTATACTGTATACACTACCACTAGAGAGGACATTACACTACAGGAAGCACTACATGGGGGGGGGGGCATTATATATATTACCACTACTGGGGGCATTTTAATACAAGACAGAACATTAAATGAGGCTTTTTACATATGGGCACTACAGGGGGCATTGCAGCAGGGTGTTATAACTACGTACGCAATATGGAGGGCATGGCTACTAATAGGTGCACTCTTGGGAAGCATTCTTGCTATTAGGGTTACTGTAGGGGAGCATTATATATATTACCACTACAGAGGCACTATACTATGGGGGGCATTATACTACAGAGGGGACAGCATTAGATATACTACCACTATAGGAAGCATTATACAACAGGGGAAACTATGAGGGAGCATTATATATACCACCACGCCTGTTCCTTGTAATTTTTGGCAGACTTGTCACTTTGTGCATAGGCTTTATGAGTGTATGAGTCCCACGACAAGAACAATTGTTCCACAATGTGAATGAGGCCCTTCTTTATAAGGGGGAGTGGTCGTTATAATACAGAGAGACCAGGGGATGGAGCATAATATATACCACCACTCCAGGAGGCATTATACTACAGGAAGCACTACATGGGGGGGAGCATTATATATACTATAATAATTCAAGGTGGAGCACTATGGGGGGCTTTTTACATATGGGCACTACAGGGGGCATTATAATACAGGGGGCATTGCAGCAGGGTATTATTACTACGTACGCAATATGGAGGGCATAGCTACAAATAAGTGCACTCTTGGGAAGCATTCTTGCTATTAGGGGTACTGTATATATATTGCCACTAAAGGGGTACTATACTATGGGGGCATTATACTACAGAGGGGAGAGAATTATATATACTACCACTACAGGAAGCATTATACAACAGGGAGAGTATGGGGGAGCATTATATATACCACGACTACAGGGAGAGGGGTTATTATAAAACAGAGAGACTGGGGGAGGGGCATTATATCCTATCACTACAGGGGGCATTATACTACAGGAGGACTATGGGGGAGCATGATATATACCATCACTATAGGAAGAGGAGCCATTATAATAGAGAGAGACTGGGGGTGCGAATCATTACATCATACCACTACAGGGGGTATTATACTACAGGAAGACAATGGGGGATCATTATATACAGTATACCACCACTACAGGGGGAGGGATCATTATAATACAGAGACACTGGGGGGGGGGGCATTATATCCTATCACTACAGGGGGTATTATACTACAGAAAGACAATGGGGGAGCATTATATATACCACCACTACAGGGGGAGGGGTCATTGTAATACAGATACACTGGGGGGGGTCATTATACTACAGAAAGACAATGAGGGAGCATTATATATACCACCACTACAGGGGGAGGGGTCATTATAATAGAGAGAGAGACTGGGGGGCGGAGCATTATATCCTATCACTACAGGGGGCATTATACTACAGGGAGACTATGGGGGAGCATTATATATACCACCACTACAGGGGAGGAGTCATGATAATAGAGAGAGACTGGGGGGCGGAGCATTATATCCTTTCACTACAGGGGGCATTATACTACAGGAAAACTATGGGGGAGCATTATATACACCACCACTATAGGGAGAGGGGCTATTTTAATACGGGGGACTACGCGGAATTCTATCTATCTATCTATCTATCTATCTAATATCTATCTATCTATCTATCCATCTCTATTGATCTTATATCTACCTATCAGCTATTTTTGATTCCTTGACCCAGGGAAGGAAATTTGTAGAGTGAAGACCCTGCCTAACCGCCCTGAATATCCCACATTCCTGGGGTGATGGTGGGGGAGGGGATGTTGGATCTTGTATTAGAGGAGTTACATTTCTGATTTACAAGAAGTTGAGCAGAGGTTTATGCAGCAGAGACATCACTGGGGACGACACCGATGGAACTTTATGAAGGATAATTCTTTTATGTCACGATTCTGTGTAATGTTAAAAGAAACATAAGGCGACCTCTCCGCCGAGAAGAAAAATAGATTTAGTTCAGAGGAAGGGCAGCGCAGGCCCATGAATAAATATCCACGCCGCGCTCTTTGTTTCGCACCAATTGTGATCTATTATTTATTTTCCTCTATTACATTTCCTCTGCATACTCATTCACTCTGTGTCCTGCCGTGGCTTCAAAGCCGCCCTACACCACCTCTGCTATGTCAGCGCGGCCGCCGGCTGCCATGATGAAAAATTCTAACAAGCAGAGGGGCAGCACGCGGAGGGCGGCTGTGGGCAGCCACGGCATTAACCTCTGGTAACCCGAAGGATACAGTCTCATCAGCAGAGGGTGTAATGTACTATGAAGCCATAAACCAGAGGACGGATTTCATGGCGGTCCCAGTTTTTCCTCGTTTATTACAGAAGCGATGATAATAAGATTTCTCTGATAATTCCCCAAACATCACACAAAGTATTCAATAATTATATATTTATATCACCAGCATATTCCACAGCGCTGTACTGACATCACCGTCCCCAGAGGAGCGCGCAATCTAGGTTCCCTGTCAGTATGTCTGTCAGAGAAACACAATGAGGACAGATAAACTCCATGCAGATCTTCTCCTTGGCTGGATTTGAGTCTAGGACTCCAGCACTGCAAGGCATCAGTGCTAACCACTGAGCCATCGCTAACCACTGAGCCACCACTAACCACTGAGCCACCACTAACCACTGAGCCACCACAAACCACTCAGCCACTGCTAAACACTGAGCCACCGCTAACTACTGAGCCACCACTAACCACTGAGCTACCGCTAACCACTGAGCCACCACTAAACACTCAGCCACTGCTAACCACTGAGCCACCACTAACCACTGAGCTACCGCTAACCACTGAGCCACCGCTAACCACTCAGCCACCAGTACTAACCACTGAGCCACCGCTAACCACTGAGCCACCGCTAATCACTGAGCAACCACTAACCACTCAGCCACCGGTACTAACCACTGAGCCACCGCTAACCACTGAGCCACCACTAACCACTGAGCCACCACTAACCACTCAGCCACCAGTACTAACCACCGCTAACCACTGAGACACCAGTATTAACCACTGAGACACCGCTAACCACTGAGCCACCAGTACTAACCACTGAGCCACCACTAACCACTGAGCCACCAGTACTAACCACTGAGCCATCACTAACCACTGAGCCACCAGTACTAACCACTGAGCCACCACTAACCACTGAGCCACCAGTGCTAACCACTGAGCAACCAGTGCTAACCACTGAGCCACCATCTTTCTTTCGGCAGCTGAAGACATCTGTGTTGGTCCCATGTCCATATGTGCCCGCATTGCTGAGAAAAATGATGTTTTAATGTATGCAAATGAGCAACGGGGGCGTTACCATTACACCTAGAGGCTCAGCTCTCTCATATCTATTTATCTTATATATAGCTATCATCTATCTTTCTATCTATCTATCTATCTATCTATCTATCTATCTATCTATCTATCTATCTATCTATCAGTAAAGTAGAATACCACATACAATACCTCCCTCTCCTCTCAGCTTCCGGACGGTGACGAGCTGTGGAATTTTAATAGATGTTTAGTGCGATGTAAAATTCCATACGAGTCAATCAGAGGCTTTAAAGAAACCACATATTTGTGGATAATCGCCGCTCCTCGTTCTTCTCTTCTAACAACTCCTGTCAGCAGCTTCTCAGCCGGAATATGTATTTATGGATAATTCGGATTTTTCTGCGCCATGAGGCAATGATGGACACAGCCTGAAATGCAGTAGTGGAGAGGGCACTGACCCGTCCTGAGCTGTAATTACCTCCATGCCGTAAATAATAAGAAAATCCAGAGCAAACACTAATTACTGCTGTCAGTGCTAGGAGGAATAATGCAAGGATTATGGAGGTTCTCTGAACGGCGCCACAGTGCTGCGGACCTGATGCCGCTAATTGCATCATCTGTTTATTACTCTCCTTTTTCCGCAATCAGAATGTATCTATCCTCTGCATGTAAACAATGAATGCTTCCATTCACTGACAGAAAGCAGAGATCTTAAATTCTTTTCAGGGTTATTTTCTAACTGTAGGAAAGCATGTTTAGTCCCCACTGCCCCTTCACCTCTACTTTGGGGGTCCCTGCCCGTACTTCCCTGCATCTGGCCACCTACCGCCTACCCATGTGACTACTGCAGCCAATCATGGGTGTCAGCGGTGTCACTAGGGCTATTGGAAGAATGGCAGTATTATTTTTTTAATTTTCTTTTTTTTTTTTTATTCAAGGAATTTGTTGGATTTTATATTTACAGTGCCAAAAATGGTCAAAATATATATTAATTTTTATTTATGTATTTATTTTTTATTATTATTATTATTTTTTTAAATCATAATTTTTTTAAAATATTTTCTGAATTTAGAGAAATAATGTATATAAAGGATAATAAAAGGGAGGGGCAGCTTTTTCAGCATGTTTCAGTTTTTTTTTTTATCGCTCTGTTTTTTTTAGCTTCTTTTATGCCACTAAAAGTCACTTTAAATCTGTTTTTTGAAATGCATTTGGCCTTTTATAGCATTTTTTTTTTTTGAGAGGGCAATTTTTGGTGTTTCCTTTATGGATTTCTAAAGTGTTGCAAGAAAAACAAATCCCTTTAAAAACAAAGCAAAAAGGAGTTCTAAGTAAAAAAAAAAAAAGTAATACAATGTCAGAAAACAATTGTGTGTAAAGGGGAAGTTAACCACCTGTTTTCTCCCAGTCCAGCTCCAGCAGTGGGAAAAGTAGCTAACTGGAGGGGGAGGGCTGCTTTAGCTGCTGCTATCTCTTGAATGGTAGCAGCTAGAAACATGCAGCTGGTCTTGTTTGTAAGCTGACATTCCAGGCTTCCAGACCAAAATGACAGCCAAGCCAAGTCCACACAACAGAGGAGAAATAACTGTTAGAAATCGAGTCGGGGTAAAACCTGCTTTTACTTTCAGCTGCATTCACAGCATCCCGATTTCTATCAGTAATATCTTCCACAGTTCTGATCGTCATTCTGGTATGGTCTGAAAGCATGGATTGGCAGCTTTCAGACAATATAAAGCAGTACCAAACCAGAAATATGAGCAGCTAAAGTGTATACTCCTCCCTCCCGTCAGTGTGGAGGAGAATGAGGGAGCAGCTGACAGGCTGCAGGAGGAGAGAAAAAACAGTAAAAATATATAGAAATGTAACATTATCATCATTATTGTCTCCCAGATAATAAAATGATATTATTTTTACCACACAGTTAACGCCGTTAAAAAAAAATCCACAGAATAATGTAAAAATTGCAGTTTTATCTTCCCCTAAAAATAAAATAATAAAAGTTATTTAAAACACAATACATACCCCAAAATGGTTACTAAAAAAACCTAAAACTAATCCCGCAAAATAAAAAAAATGGAGAAAAAAAAAATTAAATTAAAAAATTTAAAAAATTAAAATTTTATGACTGCTAGAAGACAAAGGGAGAAAATATTATTGGTTCTTTAGGCTAAAATTAATGATGTCTCTAAGGGGTTAAAAATGCAATAGTGTCCCCTGAGTTGTGCGCCAACAAGATATACGGCAGACACACATTAAAAATATACAAAAAAAAAAAAAAAGTGACATTCTTGGGAGGGTTTTTCTAATTTTAACGTAACTGTTAGGAGGTTAAAGGGATTTTCCAGTTTTCCGACCTACTGTCAGGAGTCGGACACCCCTCCCCCGATCAGCTGATTGAGGCGGAGCAATTATAGTAACTCTGTCCCATTCAAGTGAATGGTGTATGCAATGTCAAAGGTGAGCAGGTAACTAGTGCAGATATGCCAGCGCTCGTACCAGTAATGAATTCTCTTCTAGCGGTTCATCGGTGCGGGTTCCGAGGGTCGGGCCCCCGCCAATCTGATATTGACCTGAAGATCGGTCATCAATATGAGAAAACCAGAAAACCCCTTTGACATATCTTCAAAGCTAAAGCACAGCTACAGGTCTGCACTAGAGATGAGCAAATCATTCAAAATTTATTCGCCAAACTTTTCATAAGATTCGTATATTCTACGAATCTATTCGACAAATTTGCGTACAAATCATATGTTATTATGTGGCGTTTTGCGAAAAGTCGCGCACTAATAACGAACGTTCAGTTTTAAAAGGTACGCAACTTCTTTGAACACATACGCATGAGCGTACAAAGTGCGTACGAAAATGAGGGGCTTTGCTGGAGAGGAATGGTGGAGCAGGAGGAACGCTCTGAGTCTGACCCCTGGCTACATATGGATACTGTATCAGCAGATGACAGCAGATCATCCGGCTGAGACTGAGATGAGCGTGCCATCCACTCCACTACCTCATCCACTTTCTCCTCCACTACAATTTTGCCCCTTGGTGGGTTAGCCTGGTGGAACACTGGCCAAGTATTGTGAATCCTACCCTCGCCGGCTACAGGTCCTTTGGCACTGCTGCCCTGTGCCACCTTCTACTTTTTTTTAGAGCTCGAGGTCTGGCTGGAACTGGACCCCTTTTGCTTATCCATTCCAGACATTTTTCACTTGACTGTGACCCTGCAGCTGGTCTTTGTCTCTCTCCCTGTCTCTCCCTGTCTCTCTCCCTATCTCTCTCCCTATCTCTCTCCCTGTCTCTCTCCCTATCTCTCTCCCTATCTCTCTCCCTGTCTCTCTCCCTGTCTCTCTCCCTGTCTCTCTCCCTGTCTCTCTCCCTATCTCTCTCCCTATCTCTCTCCCTGTCTCTCTCCCTGTCTCTCTCTCCCTGCCTGATTAATTACTAGCCCTGCACTGTCCCTGCAGTATCCCTGATGTGTAATATGGATTCCCAGAGCAATTACACCCCAATTTCAACAACACTGGTCTCAGAGTCTCAGAACTTCACACACAGTGCTTGTGCTCGTCTCAGCAGTCACAGCAGAAGTGATGCGTCACTGGCTTACCGAGCCTGAGCCAATCAGTGCAAGCCCTGCCCACTAGGTCAGGTGACCGCTTTCTTCCCGGGCTTTTGCGCACGAATAACGAACTAACAGTAATTGAATCTGTACGCAACAGCGTATAGAGTAGCTTATACGTAGCATTAGCGTATAATTTATCGGACAAGTACGTAGCGAATGTGTAGAAAGCCTTAGGAACATTTTTGAATCTTAACTGAGCGAATCTCCAAATATTCGGATTCACTTTGCAGGTGAAAATTTCCAAGATTCGATGCGAATTGGCGAATAGATTCGCTCATCTCTAGTCTGCACTAGTTGTAACCAAATGCACACCTGGACCCAAGAGATTCAGATGACAGATATATCTTAGACAATCGCTCATCATACAATTCCATAAAATTAGGGAATTTCTCCAAAATAATAAAAAACAGCATCGACAGCAAAGCCTGTGATCCGTCAACTCTTCGGATGGCGCATAACTGCAGCTGAGGCTTGTCTCTCTATATGACTGCCTAAAATATCAGGTGTGGGGGGGTGCACTTTATTTAACTTTTTATTAATTCTCATTTTTTAATCTTCTGGGAGGAAATAACCTACTTTACTCAAATACGATATTTGTCTCCTCACTTCTGGACAGATCCTCCTGGCCGCTGACTGTATGCGTCCTGATGGCTTCTCTCCACTAATTAGGGTTGGTTTTATTCCGGTTAGTCAAATTAGACAGAAACCTGCAAAACGAAGTGGAAAACGATGCAAAAATAGAGATTTAAAGCGCAGAGATTTCCTGATCTGTCCGTAGACTGCAGCCAGGATGAGCTATAGTCAGCGTACTTAAAGGAGAAAGTCATGAAGATTTATTATAAAAACCCTTCAGTGCCTCGATTGTACTCTTTCTTCTTAAACAAATCGGTTTTCCCTGAAATGTCTGTAAAAATAAAAAAAATCATACTGACCTCATCCATTTGAGCGCAAAGAGGCCGCCACCGCCATCTTGCTTGAAGATCCTGTGCAAAATCTCTCGTGTGGTGACATATGACATCACAAAGCCGGCTGACGGGATGACATCATCACATGTCGCATAAGATCTTAAAGCAAGATGGTCACGGCGGCCTCTTCGCGATCAAATGGATGAGGTAAGTACAATTTAATATATTTTTTTTAATCAGCAAACACTAAAATGCTTTAATATGAATCTCAGATACCTCGATCACCGATGAACGCTGCATCTGACGGGTTTAATGCTCGAGGGCGGCGCAATCGCCGGTTGTCAATGTGTCAACATCCTGTTTGATGTGGGCCATGTGATCGGCAGAGCCAATGACCAGCTGTGGCGGTCACGTGACCCATATCAAGCAGGATTTTAGCGCAGCAACAGCAGGGACCCACAGTGCACGAGGGGGAGTGATGGAGCCAGAAACTAAGCGGTGGGGATCAGGTAAGTATACTCCCCACCACGGGGCCCAGCATCTGAAAAAAGAGACAGCAAAGGTGGACTACCACTTTAATATCCAGGTACAAGTATCAGGGATTTTCCTGTTGCCTTATTTTCACTTTGTTGGGGCAGCTGGTCAGGTGATCACTTTTCTCAGCCTGGATATTTTACAGATATGTTTTTGGTTGGCTAACGTTCCTTTAAATGTTAATGTATTTTGCACTCCGGATGCTGGGTATAGCATATGCTCTGTGCATTTGTTTCCATATTCCTTGTATTCCTAGTATCATGATCTAGTCTATGTGTGTTTTCTTGGGATCTGTAGTTCTTCTACCTTTTATTGCTGCCAGCATTGAAGTCTGTTTTTCCCCTGTGGATTGTACCCTGTGGGTTTGGTTTCTGCTTTGTCTCTTTCCGTCTTGCTGGGTTTATCTTGCTGACCAGGGTTTGTTTCTGTCCACTGCTCCCAATATTTATACCCTCATCATCTTCCATCTCTTCCATTGCCAGACTCCCATCTCCTTCACCCCTTTCCATTATCATTCAGTTCCTGTCATCTGTGGGTGAGTTTACTTCTGTGCACTTGTTGTCTACTAGTATTGATACGTGGCCCATAATATTAGTATTTATTTTTGCAACCATCTAGTTCCTATTGAATTTGCCTCTACTGTAAGCCCTGGTGGTATCAAATGGCAATGTTAAGACCCGGGAAAGGCGACTCCTATACAGTAGGAGAAGGCCAGTTCTGTGGTCCGGACATAAATCTTATATGTATATTCACCAATACTTCACCAATTATATTTGATACATCAAAGAAAAGTAAAACTCTTCCTGTAACCACCACTAGAGGGAGCTCAGGATCCCAATGAATACTGTTCATCCCAATGAACTACCTCAATTAGATTTGTACAAGGGGATAACACAAGGACGAGGTCAAGTTCAAAGCCGAGGTCAGATAACAGAACTTGTAATGATAATCAAAATGCTGGTGAAGGTAGAAGGACCAATCACAGGCTACCTGTGGCCAGCAGGCTGCCTGTTTAAATAGGCCCAGAGGATGGGTCACGTGACGTGGCCAGCATCACGTGACCCACATTAGATACCTCAATACACCTGAGCTGTTAGTTGCCCAGGGGATGGGGAACACCAGCCGTGCTTGTGGAGGTTGCATCGTCAGGTCCTCCCCTGGGTTGCTAGGGATACGAGGACGCCATCCGCGGCTGACTCCTCCTCCCTCCTCGTCGTCATAGAGATGAGGACGCAGGCTACGTCCTCACTCCTGTATAGACACGGGAGACCAGCGGCGCTGCAGGGAGGGAGCCCGCCGCCGGCTCCCCTTTACAGATAGACAAAAAATTATATGGCTCTAAAAATCAGGGATTCACTTTAAGATTATGCAGTGTGTTGTGCCCAATGCTGCGTCTCCGAAATAATGCTATATGTCTGCCTGCAGTCCTTAAGAAAACCCCAGCACTTACCTCAAACCCTGCTCTGTTGCTCTGGAAAATTCTGCCTCTCTACAGTAGCACAGTCGGCTCTGCTGCATCTTTCCAGAACACAATGTCCCCCCGGTGTCTCATTCCACAAAAACCTTATTAGGCTCACCTAACACTTTGAGAATAACTTTGATCAGTCAAATGACTCTTCCGCCACCTCACAGGACGCAGTCACATTAGCAAAAGTTCTGGAGATAAATTATTTGAGTGAATTATGAAACCAGAGTTGGGACCTCCACGAGTCTCCAAAATAATAAATGCTGAATTAGTTCCAATAAAGCATCTCCGGAGATGAAATGCGGCTCGGGTAGAACTTCTTTGCTGGATGGGGTCCAGCGCATAAATACTTATTTACACTTGATTTGCATCTTCTAATTTCATTTACAGAGGATAATTGTATTGTGCCGCTCTGTTATCTTAGATTGCTAAAAGGTATGTTACTCCGTTACCATGACAAGGAGATGGCAGCTTCATCTCCAGCCGCCGCGGCTGTCTGCACTCCGTCATATCCCTAATAGCCTGTTTATATTGCACATTTATTATGTAGCATATTTAATGTTTTAGTTATATTTATCATCACGCATATGATTGCAGTCAAGCCCTGAGACATCAACGTAATTCTTCAAGAGGGCATACAGAGGGAAAGGCAACGGGCAGCGCAAAAGTTGTCACCAGGCAAAACTGATCCACTGTGTTATGCCTGGTGCATACTTGCCTACAGCCCTAAGTGTGCCAGGGCTGTTCTTATTGTCTAAGGGTGAGCCTGGCAATATTTATCCTTGGCATCGTCCCGAACAGGAAGGGTTGGCAGTTTTTTTGAGCCGGCTGTTACTTATTGGAAAATTCCAATGACTGGAACGGCTGGTATTAATGAATCCTCACCTCTCTGCATTCCTGGCTCCTTCTTTGGCTCCCCCAATGTCTCTGCGCTGGCCAGAGACACATAACGTCCTGATCCTGAATCTTATGGCCAACGTTAAGATGTTTTATGCAGTGGCACTCGAAGCTGAAGAGGAACTGGATCTACCGAAGAGGTGACTGGAGCAAGCAGAGGTGAGTATTTAACGAGGTCTTATCTCGGGTCATTCATTCATTTAGGAGTCTGATCTAGAGTCATTTATTCACTTAAAGGTTTAGTCTAGGGGTAGAATTTATTTAGAGACGTCTGGTTGGGGGTCATTTGTCAACATATGCCTCAATAGTAAATCATGTGAAATGTTAGATGTGTTATGGTCTCCTGGTTCCAACCTTTTTGTCCCCATAAGCAATTACTCCAGGACTGCTACCTCCTGGAGTAGTCCTGGAGTAACTGACAGCTGACCCATGGGGATTAGAGACACCAGTCAGAAACACAAAAAAAATCAGCCAAAAGACATAGTCCAAGGGCAGAGCAGGCTGAGTATGTCTATAGTCTAGGTAGCAGTTCCAAGGTCAAGGCAGGAGGCAAGGAACAGATTTGGTAGACAGGCAAGGTAAGGTACACAGGTAGCCAGACAAGAGACCACACCTTTGCTGGTTACTAGACACAAGGAAACCTCAAAGCTCAGGCGAAGAGGGGGATCCACAACCCAGCTAAATAGGGAGACTATACATACTGTATATAGTTCCTTTGTCAGCAGCTGCACAAGGAGCAAGAGGGAAAGATTAATTTTTTCATGGTGCTGAAAGGTCATTGAGCACTAGTCCCAATACACCCATGCTTGCCCGAGACAGCAGAACAGCAGTTGACATGGACCGCAATCGTGACAGGGACAAAGAAGTCTCAGCAGTAAACTTTGCAGTGATCAGGAGAAGTTGTCATGGCAGTTTGGGCTGGATAGAGAAAAAAAGGAAGAGAAAATCTACAGTCAACAACAGTGGCACCTGTGAGCCAATGGATTTATAGAGGAATATTTTGGGAAAAAAATATATAATCTGTGAATTCTCCATGGCAGAAGAGGAGACCTTGGACCTCCTAAGCTACTAAGGCTTGGGTGTGATTGTTACCTTTGTGTACCCCATTGGAATGACGACAGAACATAGCAAGTACAGCAAGGCACAATATGATATATGGGCCACTTTATCATAATGCACGCCCAAGTTTCTCTTTCAATGGACTAGTAATTTTGATCCATAAATTCCTTACCTCAGACAATAAGGAGTTACTTTGAAGGGGGCATTATTACTTACCAGACTCATATATCCGCTATCTGAGGAAACATGGGTGTGTGTTGCCACAGAATTTCAGGGTTAAAAGAAAAACATTCAGTGATATTTTCTCCTATGTTGCTGTACAAAAACATAAACTAAGACAACATCTGACATGTATGTAATCAGTAGACGTTCAGAAATAAACTTGGAGACACAAAAGTGATAATCTGGAAGGTGCTAAATGTGAAAGCATGAAAAACGGAAACCATAATACATAACACAAAAACTTTAAAAAAAAGTACAAAAAAACTAACAATGATAAATTAGCACATAGCAAAATTCATAAATGTAAATTAGTCATTAAAGTGGATGTCTAGTGGGATGCTATAAAAAATAAAAGAGTCATTACTCACCTCATCATTCCCCCATCACTTGCATTCTCTAATGCTTTCCTCTTCCTGGTTCTGGCTTGACCTACAGGAAATGGTAGGAGATACCTGCTCACCCGAGCACTGTCTGAGGCATATCGCCACTGTGACTAGTGATTGTCTGACAGGGGAACAGTGAGGTGAGTAATGCTTCTTTTTTAACACAATTTTCCTTTGTCTAAAAACTACCAATAGACAGCCAATTTAAGCTGGTCAAGAACCTGGACAGGACCTGTTGCAGAGGCATAGCTAGGAGGCTGATATGGCAAAGTATATAGACGAGAGGCTGGATGCCAGGGGAAGGGGCACCAACATACATTGCCCTGGCCAGGTTATGGCTAGGGTGAATAAAAACTGGGTTACAAATCTCCACTGTTACAATGGGCTCCTGGGAACAAGGCAGACATAGCAGAGCTGGAGAGGGTTCAGAGGATGGCAACTAAAGTAATAACTGGAATTGGTGGACTACAGTACCCAGAAAGATTATCAAAATTAGGGACGACTGAGGGGAGATGTAATAACTATGTATAAATATATCAGAGGTCAGTACAGAGATCTCTCCCATCATCTATTTATCCCCAGGACTGTGACTGTGACGAGGGGACATCCTCTGCGTCTGGAGGAAAGAAGGTTTGTACACAAACATAGAAGAGGATTCTTTACAGTAAGAGCAGTGAGACTATGGACTCTTTACAGTAAGAGCTGTGAGACTATGGATTCTTTACTGAAAGAGCAGTGAGACTACGGATTCTTTACAGTAAGAGCAGTGAGACTATGGATTCTTTACTGAAAGAGCAGTGAGACTATGGATTCTTTACAGTAAGAGCAGTGAGACTATGGATTCTTTACAGTAAGAGCAGTGAGACTATGGATTCTTTACAGTAAGAGCAGTGAGACTATGGACTCTTTACAGTAAGAGCAGTGAGACTATGGATTATTTACGGTAAGAGCAGTGAGACTATGGATTCTTTACAGTAAGAGCAGTGAGACTATGGATTCTTTACAGTAAGAGCAGTGAAACTATGGATTATTTACGGTAAGAGCAGTGAGACTATGGATTCTTTACAGTAAGAGCAGTGAGATTATGGATTCTTTACTGAAAGAGCAGTGAGACTATGGATTCTTTACAGTAAGAGCAGTGAGACTATGGATTCTTTACAGTAAGAGCAGTGAGACTATGGACTCTTTACAGTAAGAGCAGTGAGACTATGGATTCTTTACGGTAAGAGCAGTGAGACTATGGAACTCTCTCCCTGAGGAGGTAGTGATGGTAAGTTCACTATAAGAGTTCAGGAGGCCAATCCATCCCGGTTTGCCCGAGGCATTGTGAAGTTGTCTGAGAGGTGGCACTTGACTTGACTTACAGTACTAGATTTTAGCACAAAAAATGAGATTGGAAAACACCCCTCTGACCTTAGTCAGGGCCCCCAGACAAAATCACTGTGCTGAGACAGCCAGGATAGAAGTGCCGACTGAGATGGGGTCATGGAGAAGAGTCTGGAAATGGGAAAAAAAAAAAAGAGTATGCGGCTCAATATGTCACCAAAAAATCCAAAACAGTAGCCAAACCAAAAATATCCAAATGAAAAAATGTTTGAAAATTTGTATCCAATTAGGGTCAGAAAATAAGGGGTTAAGTATGCCAAGCGCTAGGTTTTTTTTTTTTTGCAGCTGTTCTGCAATGCACAGTACGGAGGAGATTTAGAAAAACAGCGAGTGGTAAAATGTCCTGCGTCTGGTGGAAAGGGTCAAATGAAATTCACAGCAGAACAAAAACAGGGGACATCGAGCGCGGATGAAAGAAAGTGATGACACGATTAAACAACAAACTGATATCAAAGCAAAACAGATCGGGCCGCGGCTCAGTCACACGACAAAAGGAACAAACTCCTCTAAAGCTAGTGTTAACCCCTGTCCCCATCCCCCATCCGCTGCGCCCGGCAGGCTGAAAGAGGTATTAGCCGGGCAACGCTTCCTCCTCTCGGCATGAATTTAGTAGATATATGTCGAACTACATTATCCCTTTCACTTTGGGTCTGTGCAGAAAATCCCACCCATTGAGCAGCAGAGCAGACAGACTGCCAAAGTCAGCACAGGTACCATGTGATACTCAGTCTCCTGATGACCTGGGATGCAGTGCACAATATTCACCACCAATCACAAGGACTTGTGAAAGTCCTACTATCAAGAATCTCACCACACCTGACCAGTCTCATCAGTAGGTGACTGAAAGGATAGCTCCAGAAATGTGAGGAGTATGGGCCATGCTGGGGCTAAGGAATGAGAACAGAGCAATGCTGGGGACCAGGATTAGGGGGGCTGTGTACTGGGGACTAGGAACAAGAAGATGGTCAATGCTGGTGACCAGGAATAAGAGGGAAGCCTACTGGGGAACAATAATGAGAGGGTGATCAATACTGGGACCAGGAATGGGAGGGGGGCAGGAATAATAGGATGGTCAATGCTGGGGACCATGAATAAGAGGGGCAGTCTACTGGGGACAATGAATAAGAGGGGCAGTCTACTGGGGATCAGGAACAAGAAGATGGTCAATGCTGGTGACCAGGAATAAGAGGGACAGCCTACTGGGGAACAGTAATGAGAGGTTGATCAATGCTTAGGGACCAGGAATAGGGGGGTTGTCTCATGGGAACCAGGAATAAAAGGATGGTCAATGCTGGGGACCATGAATAAGAGGGGAAGTCTACTGGGGAAAGCAAAACTCACAGAAACAAAAAGATAAAAAAGGATAAAAAACATCCTGCATGATGTGATAATAATGATTGTGGATGCCAGTGGCTATATATATCAAAATAAATCACAAAAAAAAGAATATTAGTGCACAAAAATAGATGCAAACAATATATACTGTATAAACTAAGACCTCATTCTGATTTGATAAAATCTGAGACTCTTAGCCAATATATTTTGATCAAAACACATCTGTGCCCACCTACCCAGCGTCACGGTGGTCTCAGGTCAGGCAGGTCCTACGCTAAACCTAACCATGCCAGTGGGCATCTATATCTAGGAGCTTGGACGCTGCACATATAGGCGTGTTGCTCCTAGTGACCTCTATGTGCATACAGCAACCAATGAGAGGAGGAGCAAACACACCTATATGTACCACACAATCAAGACGCTCAATTTGATAGGAAGAGCAAAAGTGCACAAGAATGCTACTCAAGATAGACTAAGAGCGCATTCACACCTGAAGGTGCCGTTCCCTCAAGTACATGTTATAAACTAAGCAAAACTCACAGAAACAAAAAGATAAAAAAGGATAAAAAAACATCCTGCATGATGTGATAATAATGATTGCGGATGTCAGTGGCTATATATATCAAAATAAATCACAAAAAAAGAATATTAGTGCACAAAAATAGATGCAAACAATATATACTGTATAAACTAAGACCTCATTCTGATATGATAAAATCTGACAGCACCTTCAGGTGTGAATGCGCTCTTAGCTTATCATGAGTAGCATTCTTGTGCACTTTTGCTCTTCCTATCAAATTGAGCGTCTTGATTGTGTGGTACATATAGGTGTGTTTGCTCCTCCTCTCATTGGTTGCTGTATGCACATAGAGGTCACTAGGAGCAACACACCTATATGTGCAGTGTCCACGCTCCTAGATATAGATGCCCAACGGCATAGTTAGGTTTAGCGTAGGACCTGCCTGACCTGAGACCACCGTGACGCTGGGTAAGTCTACTGGGGACCAGGAATGAGAAAGTAATCAATTTTGGGGACCAGGAATAAGAGGGGCATTAGGATGGGGGCCAGGAATGAGATGCTGGGGACCAGGAATAAAGGGAGGCAATCAACTAGGGACCAGGAACAAGAGGATGGACAATGCCTGGAGCCAGGAATAAGAGGGGCAGTCTATTGAGGACCAGGAACGAGAGGATGATCAATGCTGGGGACCAGGAATAAGAGATGTCATGTTGGTAAACAGAGGAGCCGTGCTGGAGATCAGCAATGAGAGAGGAGCTAGGCGGGGGACTAGGAGTAAAAGGGAAGCCATGTTGAGGGCAAATAGGGAACCATGCAAGAACTAAGAGTTATAAAGGTGCCATGCGGTGGACCAAGAATAATAGTTTCATCTTGAATGGATAGGGATGGGTCACCATGGGGACTGAGAGAGGAGGGTCACCTAAGATTATGTGTGTGGACTGGGATGAATTGTGTAGAGTACCATGGCTGTTCTATTAGTCCTTGTATGGGCCCTGCTGTGTGTGATATGCTGATGTGATTTTTGGCTCTATAATCATCTTTTTTGGGGGGGAATGTACATGTTTGCTGACTCCATTAGACACCTCAAACTGCATTCTGTACACTTTTCTCTTTGAAAAGACCGACCCCATAAAAGATCATCTTTCTATGCAAATTTGGTGATTGGTTCAAAGAGATTTCACTGTAGTTACATACATGTGTATGCGGTGAGCTCCACCTTGTGGTGGCTGCAGTCACACACAATGTCATTATGTCACTGTGTAACTTATGTGTGAAGAGGAGCAAAGGATCAATAGCTCTGGATTATAAAAAAAAGATCTCAAACCCTATAAAAAAGACATAAATAAAATTATGAAAGGCAGAAGCTAAAACCTTATGTATTAAAGGGAGTCCATCAGCAGTCGAGGGGTCAAAACTGCTGACAGACTCCCTGTAAGTCATCGCAATTTGCCAGTGTTTTCAAGGTTATTTCTCCCAATTTGTCTAAACTTTTTAACTTTTTATTTAATAATTACACCACACTGTTGTATTGCAGAGGACTTTGGATTGCTGGCTCCTCAGTGTGGCTATGGGCTATTATATGGATATTCCTCATACTAGTTAAGTGTTCCTTCCCCTTCATGTACTTAAAGTAATCATAGAAATGTGACTATTGCAGGTACCATACAGATGTAACTCCCTTATCTTTCTTTTTGGCTCAATATATCCTGAGATGTCTGATGCAAGGTGGACAGCTTTGAAAAAAACAAGATTATTTGATACTCGGTCAGAAGATGTTACTGCTTTGTCTATATGGAGCCACCCAGTGGCTGTGATGTGAACTGCAGCCTATGCTGTGTTAGGATGTCTCAATATTGTCTAGGGTCAGCAATTCATTAAAGGGAATCTGTTAACCTATGCCTCAATGGTAAACCAAGTGTAATGTTAGATGCGCTGAGGTCTCCTGGCTTTTAGATTTTGGCATATGCAAATGAGCTGTTTGGTGCAACAAAAGCATCACATTTGCACCTTGTTTCATCAAAATCTCTGCTGATCATCACTGTCCAAACCCCACCCACCACCACCACCTTCTTTGAGCGATAAGGTAGTGGCAAATTTTTGAGCATGCGCCATCACTTCGGCAGTTCGCGTATGCACAGTGCAATCCTTAAGTGGCGCATGCGCAGTGCAATCAAAAGTTTGACAGGGCTCTGCAGTACAGACAACTTCAGCCCCGGCAAGCATCAGAGCTGTAGTCAGGGGCGTAACTACCATAATAGCGGACCATGCGACTGCTATGGCACCCAGGGCAAGAGGGGGCCCAGTCTTAGTTGGGATCATCTCCTCTTCTACTGGAGGCGAAAACTTGGTCAGGACTCCACCTTCTAAAGGAACAACTTTTAGCAAATGAGGCAGTGGGAAAATGGTACAAGGGTCATTGAAAGGGGTTTAGGAGGAAACCCTTCTGTCCTGTGTGGGGGCCTGGTGTGATCCTAGCTATGGGGCCCTTACTTCTCTATGTACTCCGCTTGTTGTAGTGCACCTGCGTCGATTGCTGATGCAACGACACATGCACCAGAACACAGCACCACTGCCTGATCGTGTCAATAAAAGACTGGGGAGCAACGATAAGGAGTGGAGCTTTTGGTGCAACGAGATGCAACTGTGACACCCTCATTGCACCAAACAGCTCATTTGCATATCACAAAATATATTCCCTGGAATGCAGGTGCCGATCTGGAAGGGAACAAAAATGTTGGAATCAGGAGACCATAACGCATCTGACACTTCACTTGGTTTACTACTGAGGAATGTGGTGACAGAAGAATCTGGACTGGGGAGTGGAATTCATTCAGGTGTCTGGTCTGGGGTCTGTATTAATTACAAGCATATCTCAATATTGTGTTGAGAGTCTTTAACCCAATTTAGGAGAATCTAAGGCTGGACACATCTATGGGTCTATGTAGAGTTCTCAATAGTTTCTAGACTGACCACTAACAGGGGCGGATTGGCCATAGACTCGCAGCAGTAAATTTTTTCAACACTAGGCCACACCCCTAACTCCGCCCTCTATACACCTAATCCCACCCAGTCCCCTTACTGCTCCACATAGTAAATATTCCCCAGTTATGTGCCCTCATTAATATGCCTAGCTGTGCCCCTAGTAATATGCCCTGTTATGTGCCCCCAGTCATATGCCTAGCTGAACCTCCAGTAATATGCCCAGCTGTGCCCCCAGTAATATGCCCTGTTATGTGCCCCCAGTCATATGCCCAGCTGAGCCCCCAGTAATATGCCCAGCTGTGCCCCCAGTAATATGCCCTGTTATGTGCCCCCAGTCATATGCCCAGCTGAGCCCCCAGTAATATGCCGAGCTGTGCCCCCAGTAATATGCCCTGTTATGTGCCCCCAGTCATATGCCCAGCTGAGCCCCCAGTAATATGCCCTGTTATTTGCCCCCAGTCATATGCCCAGCTGAGCCCCCAGTAATATGCCCTGCTATGTGCCCCAGTAATATGCCCTGCTATGTGCCCCCAGTAATATGCCCTGCTATGTGCCCCCAGTAATATGACCAGCTTTGCCCCCAGAATATGCCCAGTTATGTTCCCCCAGTAATATGACCAGCTGTGCCCCCCAGTAATATGCCCACATTGTGCCCCACTGTAATATGCCCACATTGTGCCCCACTGTAATATGCCCACATTGTGCCCCCCTGTGATATGCCCACATTGTGCCCCCAGTAATGTGCCCACATTGTGCCCCTCACAGAAAGTTAAAAAAAATAAAAACCTTATACTTACCTTCTTCCTAGCAGCAGCATCACCAGCAGGACATCGGCTTCTCTTGTCTGGAGGGAGCGGGGGCCGGCTGACAGCCCAGACAAGAGCTACAGAGAGCTGCAGGAGGTACGGAGAGCTGCAGGGGGGACGGTAGGGAGGATATAAGAAGCAGGCAGCCGATTCCGTCTGTCTGCTTCTTCATGTAACAGAAAACTGTCTCTGCGTCCTATGGACACAGAGACAGCTGTCAGAGACCCGGACATATCTCCCCTGTACTGGGACAGTCACTGCAATCTGGAACTGTCCCGCTGGATCCGGGACGGTTGGGAAGTATGCGATACTCAGGGGGCCACTGGAGCCTTCCGGATGGCCACAGGACAGATACATAATGAACTGAAGCTCAATGGAAGCGGTTGTTCTCCTGAGCTGAACTGTATTACCATCCTTAGGACCATGATAGAGTTGAATACTGCAGAGAGGGGGCAGTACTTTGTGCTGCACTGCGGTACTTGATTTTACTGCAGTGGTACTTTGTACTCCACTATGGTATTGCAGGCCTTGTCTACTTATGTAGCCCTGTCAATCAATTTAGTCCCGCCCACAACATGGGGCCGTTTTAGGTTTTTTTCCAGGGGCACTTTAAGGTTCCACTAATGTTGTAGCTCATCACAGTTACAGTAGGAGGAGAAGCTCTGGAGCACAAACTGCTGCTCTCTCAAGTAAGATTCTGTGTAGACAGAAATTTGAAGTAAGGTAGCTGAAGTTTATGAAACACAAAAATAACAAGTTTTTTTTTTAAAAAAGTAAATCTTGAAACATTTCTAAAAGTTATTTCTGAGAAACGCAAACAGGTAATGATCAGACACATTCTCTTGATACACCGAGGAGATGCTGCACAGACCTGGAGGCAAGTCAGCTCAATTACGTGAGAACGAATAAAGAAATGAAAGTGACGCTCTTCATGCCATTTCATTATGGAACATTCTGTAATTAGAAAAAAATATATAACGGAAAAAGATTACAAAAAAAAAAAAGGGGGAAAAATGATTCTGCGAGCTTGATACGTTAATTAAGGCGAGGACAATTCTAACGTCTCAACAATGTAAACACGAGTAACGATTCCATTGCCGAATTGTTATTTTGTTGCAATATTTGTTCTGTCTGCTTCGAGAGAGGCTGAAACGGGTTCAGTGCTTACGTGGTTAACACCTCTTAGAAACCTAAAGCCTCATTCATTCTGAGGATCTGAGGTTGTAGGCGCCCCCTTGGGGTATACAAAGGTACAACAGGTGCCATATACTTCTATGGAGGATGACAGTTGTATGGAAGCGGAAAAGGGTCAACCGCATGAGATTTTTTAAAGTGGTTGTTCACATCTGACGTCTCCAGCAAGGGTGGACCTGAGGAGGGAATCATACTTACCTGACCCCCGCCGCTCCTTCATGCAGTTTAACAAGGGTCACATGACCACAGCAGTGACGTGTCCTTCATGTGTCACGTGACCCAGTGTCATGATAGTTAACCACGTGACTTATGCATGAGGTGAAAACTGAAACAGTGCACCACCCCCTTCCCCCTCCCCAATGCCAATTTCTTAACCTAACCCCGTCCCTTCAGCCCATGGCCCTTCGGCTGCCCCCCTCTTGCCCCTACCTGGTGTTGCCTGGGGCGATCGCCTCACCTGGCCTCATTGGTGGTGCACCCCTGGTTGACACAGGGAAAACAGAGGCTTGCAGTGGTGGGGAAACAAAGGAGCAGGACCCCAGCAGCAGGGATCAGGTAAGTATGATTCAGTCTACAATGGAAAGGGGGGGGGGACTTCCTGAAAGACCTTCAGTGGTGAACAACCATTTTAAAGGAGTTTTCCAGGATTTTACTACTAATGACCTATCCTTAGGGTCATCAGTATCTTATAGGTGGGGGGGACACCCGTGAGCTGTTTGAGAAGGCACCGCTCCTGTGAGCGCTGCTACCTTCTCCCCGCTCACCAAGCACAGTGCCGTACATTGTGTAGTGGCCGTGCTTGGTATTGCACTTAGCCCCATTCACTTGAATGGGGCTGAGCTGCTCCTAGGCCACGTGACCGATGAACGTGACGTCACTGGCCTAGGAAAAGCTAAGAGAAGGCCGTGGCACTCACGGGAGTGCTGGCGCCTTCTTAGCCCTTAGAGTCCCAGCGGCGTACATGTACGGCGCTGGGGCGATGCGGACACATGGCGCCCGCTCGCACGTGTGGCGGGCGTCATGGCCGGCAAGTCTCTCCTGTTTCTAACAGCAGAGACTTGCGGGTACTTACTGCCATCGGCAGTTCCCTCTTCAGCAATTAGATGCCGTGATCACATGAGATCATGGCATCTAGTAGTGCAAGAACCCGGAAGCGTTCACTTCCGGGTGGTGTACAGACGCCCCTTGTGGTCAAATGGGGTGTCTGTACACGATCTGAAAGCTGTAAACCTCGCTGATGAGGTTTACAGCTTTCAAAGTGCAATTCTTATTCTGGCCACTAGATGGCAGGCCAGGATAAGAAATGAGCAAATTGAGTTTTTATTCAATATTAAAAACTCCTGATTGCTCATAAAGAAAAAATAAAAAACACAATCTATTTGCTCATATTTGTGCTTTAAAATAATCACAAATTTAAAAAAAAAAATGTAAAAAAATATATAAAAAATAAAAAAAATATAAAAGTTTAAATCACCCCCCTTTCCGTATAATTAAAAAATAAATACCTAAATAACAATAAATATAGACATCATGGGTATCATTGTGACTGAAAACACCTGTACTTTTAAAATATTTTAAAAAAAATTCCAATACGGCGAATTGTGTGGCAGAAAAAAGCGCCAAATGGCGATTCGCTGTTTTTTGACGCTTTTTTTTCTAAAAAAAATTAAATAATAAGTGATCAAAAAGTCATACACACCCCAGAATGGTATCAATAAAAAGTTCAGATCGCCCCGCAAAAAATGAGCCCGATACAGCTCCATACACATAAATACCAAAAAGTTATAGGGGTCAAGACTTGACAACAAAAAAAAAAAAAAAAAAAAATGTCCAACTTTATAATTATTTTATCACTATCAAAACGCAGGAAAAACTATACATATTAGGTATCACCGGATTTGTAATGACCAGTAGAATGAAAGCAACTGGTCAGTTTTAATGAACATCGAATGCTGTAAATAAAAAACCCGTAGAACTGTAGCGGAATAGCGTTTTTTTTTTGCAATTTCACCCGATTTGGAATTTTTTTCCTGCTTCCCACTACACTATATGCAATATTAAATGGTGGCGTTGGAAAGTACAACTTGTCCCGCAAAAAACAAGCCCTCATACAGCTATGTGAACAGAAAAATAAAACATTTATGGCTCTTTGAAGGCAGGGAGCACAAAACGAAAAACTGAACTGGGTTAAACAGCTGATCGGCGGGGGTCCCGGGTGTTAGACCCCCACCGATCAGATACCCGGAAAACCCTTTTTAAGTCTCCACAAAGTTTTCTGCTGGATTAGAAGTTTGGCAAAGTTTTATACATTTTTTTTTTTTTTTTAAATAATCTCCCAAAATACTAAAAGGTTTCCATTTGATTCTGGTCTTATGACTCGCTCTGTTTGCTGACACATCAGTCCTTCTTTGTCCACGCCGATGGCTTGGAAGAAGTTACCGCAGGAGGGGGGAAAAAAATGTCACAGAACTCAAACTGTGTCACAAATCCGGCGCAATAATCCTGAACTTAATTAGTGCGGGGCTTTTATGTAAATTTCCAAGTCCATAGAAAAAGTGTCTGAAATGAGTCAGAGGCTTGAGTACAACCTGCTACAGTTGATTGAGTCTTGGCAGGTCCCTTGAGAAATTTAAATTAACCTCAGGCTTCCCCCCAGGGCTCTAAATAGTGACACACATCAGTCAAAGCGGTGGAGGAATTATGCAGAGTACTGACGTCTGGTTCACCACTGAAGACGCTCACGTGTCGCCTGGACTAAATCCGTCTCCTCAGAGACACAAAACCAGAGGATCGCTTCAGCGTTACAATGTATCAGCCGCTCAGAGGGAGAGGCAACCAACGGCACACCAGTGGTTGTGAGACTACAACTCCCAGCATGCCTACTTCCTCTGCCCTTCTCAGAACTCTCACAGAAATGAACGGAGCATGCTGGGAATTGTAGTGCCGAAGGTTGCCGACCCATGTTCTGAGGGTTGGACTCTACAGATTTCGACTAACCTGTTGAGATGATTCCTGCTTAGAAACATTTTCATGGCAAAACTCCAGCAACGAACATCCTGGAAATGCTGATTTTTGTGGATTCCCCTCCTCTCATTTCAAGGTCGGGGGTCCGGTCAGGGGTCTAAATGAATTTGGGGTCTGGTCTTGAGACTGAATTTATTTAAGTTTGGTCTGGGTTCTTATTTAGGGATCTGGGGGTCTGATTTAGGGGCTTGCTCCAGGACCTGCATGAATTCTGGGTCTGGGATTTGACTGGGGCCTGGATTTAGGAGTTTGGTATACGGTCTAAATTAATTTAACTTTAGGGGTCTGAATTGGTTTATTGGTCAGATCTAAAAGAATATGGACACCTTAGGGGGCATTGTTTATGACTGCATTTTACTCATTTCAGGCTAAAATTAATTGTTTCAATTGGTCTTTCTTTAATAAAAAGGCTGATCCATTTGTAAGATGCAAGAGTTAATCCATCAGTCTGTTTGTAAGCTGTCAGTTTTCTTTGAATCTCGTCAGCTGATGGCTTATGTGTAGCTTTTATATGTGACCATGCCATTTCATAAACACTTATTTCAGCCATGGTATCAGTCTGATAAGAATTGAGCTATAATGAGTGTTTAAGAGGTCTAGATATTAGAGATAAGAACTACACATGAGCCATCAACTGACAGGATTAAAAAATCCTAAAATTGACAGCTTGCAAACAGACTGATGTCTTAACGCTTGTATCTTAGAAACAAATTAACATTTTTAATAAATAAATACAAATTAAAAACAATTAACTTTAGCCCCAAATGAGTAGAATGCAATCATTAATATAATGCTCCCAATAGTATTTAAAGGTTATGGACATATTTCGAGCAATTGTTTTCTATGATTACATTTTACTAGTGATGAGAGAGCATGCTCGGCCAAACTCGCTGTTTGGCCGGACATGCCGATGCTCGGGTCCACTTGGTGTTCAGCCGAACACCGAGTGTACTCGAGCGCCATGCTCGAGTTCCCTCCCCGCACCAAGACGGATCCGTCATGACCCCCAATGCAAGTCAATGGGGACGGATCGATTTGGTGTGACACAATAGTAAACGGATCCGTCCTCAATTGACTTTCAATGGAGTTCATGACGGATCCGCGTCACCTTACCTTTCCCAGCAGCTCCCTCTTCCCTCCAGCAGGTGGCGCTGTGGTGAAACTTACCACCATGCACCGTCTTCCTGCTGGGACAGGTTGGGAGCTGCTGGAAAAGGTAAGTTTGACCCCAAGCCAATTCCCCCCCCCCCCAGTGTCTTTTTCTTTTTTTGGGGGACCCGTGTAAACCAGACACCCTCCCCTCTTCCGAGCGGGGGATAGAGTGCTCGGCCAGAGCACCCAAGCACCTGGGTGCTCGATCATCACTACATTTTACTCATTTTCGGTTAAAAATGTTTTTTTTTTTCTATTAGTCTTTATTAAAAATGTTAAACCATTTTTGAGATACAGAGGTTAAAAATCAGTCTGTTAGCAGAATATCAGTTCTCAGTCCCGTCAGCTGACAGCTCATGTCAAGCTTCATCTCTGGTCTCCTGACCTCATAAACATTCGCTATAGCTAAATTCTTATCAAACTTCTAAGAATATGGCTTAAATGAGCATTTATGAGGTCAGGAGAGCAGAGATAAGGCTTGACATGAGCCGTCAGCTGAAGGGACTGAAAATTGATACTCTGCAAACAGACTGATTTTAACCCCTGCTGGAAATTTTTAATAAAGACCGATTGAAAAATGATTCTTAGCCCCAAAAGAGTAAAATGAAAGCTTAAAAAAAATAATAATAAATTGTCCCAAAGGAGTCCATAACCTTTAAGTAGTCTGGTCTGGGGTCTGATGTATGGATTTGATATGGAGTCTGACCAGGCATCTGGTCATCAGTCTGAAATAATTCAAGGGTCTATCCTACTGTTGAAATAAATTTAAGGGTCTGGTCTTGGGTCTAAATTTATTTATTCAGGGGACTGATTTGGGGTCTAAATGAATTTACATGTATGGTCTGAGGTCTGGGGGAAGGGGGGCATTAAAAGATTTGGTAAAGGGCCTATCACTCTGTAGTTACGCCCCTGGACATTGCTATAAAGCGCTAATAAAAAGTTGCAAAATTCTGGATAATTAATGTAAATGTATCGAAAGGATATTACTGGATTCTTTATAATAAAGCCACCGAAATATGGTCTTCGAGGCAGATTCTCCGCACAAAGAGAAGCCGAGACATAAAGAATATCCCATTTACGAGGAGCAGTACACAGAGATTTGATATTCAAATAATACATTCCCAGTGTGAGACGATGTGGGGGGGACTGAGGCGCGGGACACGCACGTTTCGAATTAGCTGAAGTCAGCATCTCCTGCTAATATTAAAAAATGACCCAAAATTTTTATTGCTAAAGAAAAATGCTAATTTGGACAGAAAGCGTCGGCGGTGGCTTCACTGTAATAAGATTCTGATGTTCTGAGCACTAAACAAGGAGGAATTATTCTGCTCTTTGTTCTTGTATACAAAGCCGTCAGATGCCGAGAAAGTACGGGGAACATCAAAGCGCCTGCAGGAACCTTCCTGTCAATGAAGCCCCTTTCTATTTTAAGGTGAATTTTAGTAAAAGAGCTGTCTGGCTAAAATCTGCAATAAATAGGAGCCCCCAACAGCTTCCATTGAAATGAATGGGTCATGGGCAGAATGCACCGGCATGCTGGGTCCTCTAGAGGGCGACAGCCAGTCTTTGGCTGATATAGTAGATGCCAAATAGGAGTAACCCTCGAAGTGAGAGGTACTGGAGGTTCAGATGCATGGTTCCTGCAGCTTTACTGGAGTCCAATATAGCAGGGAACCCTACTGGCCTCCTCGACAGTTCTAGTCCTTGATCCGTCAAAGTGTTAAAAACTAAGCAGAGCCCATACTGATCCCCACTGATCCCCGTCCACAGACAATGCTGGCCCATTTAATCTTTACTTTTTGGTCCAAGTTTGAAATAAAAGCCAGCTTGGTCATTCACTGGTGGTAGAGGTGACCAGCTTCTCCAGGCATTACCAGGAAGTCATGCCTGACCAGTAAGTAAAGAACTGCAGGGACTGGACCAACGCTGGAACGGCAGTGGTGGGAGATCAAAAACAGGTTTATTTATTTATTTTTTAAACCCTTTGTGGCTCATTTAGAAAAACAAACAAACAAAAAACAAACAAAAACAAAACACTGATTTCCCTGGAAACCCATTTAGATATTACAGAAGCCTCACCACTGATGTTACCCAAATCATAGGACTGTCCTGGAAGAAACTGGACTGTTTGCAGATATGGGTCATGGCTTAGATCACCCAGTTAAGTGTACCAGTACCAAGAGATCATTAGACAGGATGTACTGAGAACTTCTTTTTTTAAAATCAAGCCAATTTTATTGGTTTTTCATTGTACATTAAGACAACGTACATTACATATAACAAAATAACATTCCAAGTCCCCTCCCCACCCCCACCCTACCCCTTCTCCACGTGGTGCCCACTCCCCCACATCACTGTACTGATAGTACACCTCATCATGTCTTCTTATCCAATCTTCCATACGCCTATCAGGCCAACATTGTGTTACTTCCCCTCCCAGCCAATCCCATATTATCCATCACCCAAGATTGTAATAATTCTGGCGATGCCAACCCTGATCAGGTAAACCAATACTCCCACTGTTTCCGAAATTTGGCCATAGCTCCTCTTTTCAGGTAGATGCCTCTTTCAATACGTATCAACTGATTTATAGACCCAATTAACTCCTGTTATCTACTGAGAACTTTAGTTCATGCAATGGCTGTAGGAGACACAATTTGGTGGCATCTCTGTTCAGCTTGGACCAGTCCCAGCATCAGACGGTAATAATATGTATCTCTGGCCACGAGGATACAGGAAGTAAATATAGAAAGAGGAAGTTACATAGAACATAAAGTAACATTAGAAAGAGAAGCTACATAGTACATAAAGTAAACACAGGAAGAGGAAGCTACATAGAACATAAAGTAAACACTGGAAGAGGAAGCTACATAGAACATAAAGTAAACACTGGAAGAGGAAGCTGCATAGAACATAAAGTAAATACAGGAAGAGGAAGCTACGCAGGACATAAAGTAAATACAGGAAGAGGAAGCTACATAGAACATAAAGTAAACACAGGAAGAGGAAGCTACATAGAACATAAAGTAAACACTGGAAGAGGAAGCTGCATAGAACATAAAGTAAATACAGGAAGAGGAAGCTACATAGAACATAAAGTAAACACAGGAAGAGGAAGCTACATAGAACATAAAGTAAATACAGGAAGAGGAAGCTACATAGAACATAAAGTAAACACAGGAAGAGGAAGCTACATAGGACATAACATAAACACAGGAAGAGGAAGCTACATAGAACATAAAGTAAATACAGGAAAAGGAACCTACATAGAACATAAAGTAAATACAGGAAAAGGAAGCTACATAGAACATAAAGTAAATACAGGAAAAGGAAGCTACATAGAACATAAAGTAAATACAGGAAAAGGAAGCTACATAGAACATAAAGTAAACACAGGAAGAGGAAGCTACATAGGACATAACATAAACACAGGAAGAGGAATATATATAGAACATAAAATAAATGCAGGAAGAGGAAGCTACATAGGGAATAAAGTGAACACAGGAAGAAGAAGCTTCATAGGACATACAGTAAATACAGGAAGGGGAAGCTACATAGGACATAAAGTGTACATAGAAAAAGGAAGCTACATAGAGCATAAAGTAAACACAGAAAGTGGAAGCTGTGCAGGACATAAAGTAAACATATGAAAAGGAAGCTACACAGACCATAAAGTAAACAAAGGAAAAGGAAGCTACACAGAGCATAAAGTAAACACAGGAAGAGGAAGCTACACAGAGCATAAAGTAAACACAGGAAGAGGAAGCTACACAGAGCATAAAGTAAACACAGGAAGTGGAAGCTACACAGAGCATAAAGTAAACACAGGAAGAGGAAGCTACACAGAGCATAAAGTAAACACAGGAAGTGGAAGCTACGCAGGACATGAAGTAAACACAGGAAGAGGAAGCTACACAGAACATAAAGTAAACACAGGAAGAGGAAGCTACACAGAGCATAAAGTAAACACAGAAAGTGGAAGCTACGCAGGACATAAAGTTAACACAGGAAGTGGAAGCTACACAGAGCATAAAGTAAATGCAGGAAGCTAAAGTTACGCAGAGCAATAAGTAAACACTGGAAGAAAAAGCTGCGCAGAACCTACGGATGCAGCAGGAGTTAACAGTCACACTTAGGCTTCATTCACACGACCGTATGTGTTTTGCGGTCCGCAAATTGCGGATCCGCAAAAAAAAACGGATGACGTTCCATATGGCAAGAACAAGACGTTCCGTATGACAAGAATAGGACATGTTCTATCTTTTTTGCGGAACGGAAATACGGACATACGGAAACGGAATGCATACGGAGTACCTTCCGTTTTTTTTTGCGGACCCATTGAAATGAATGGTTCCGCATACGGTCCGCAAAAAAAAACGGAACGGACACGGAAACAAAATATGGTCGTGTGAATGAAGCCTTAACTGCAAAAAAATATAACATGTTGAATGAGTCTGGATCCGTCTGCAGAATGCAACGGCTGTGTGCATGAGCCCTTAGTGAGTTATCACATCTAGTTAATGCATTATGGCTGTCTAGTTAAAACAGGAAGAGGAAGTTACATAGAGCATTAAGTAAACACAGGAAGTGGACGCTACACAGAACGGCCGCCGGCTGTACATACTGTATGTGACTTCCTGTCAGCCAGGAATGAAGAACAGGTAGGGGAACAAAGACATATTATGAAAAACACGGGGGAGGGGAATATGTTTCACTTTACATGATCTAATATCAGAAAACAATTTATAACAGCTTTTAGGTGGAGATCATTTAAGCTCCTACATTAGTGGCCCTATAACCATGTCCTGTGGTAAGTGCAATAAGATGGAAATTAAAGGGGTTGAATCAGGTGAAAATTGGGTTATAGGGGTTGTCCACCCCAGTGCCAACTCTCCGCATGCTCCAGTACTGACACTTTCAATCTTCCCTACTGGTCTCTACCATCTTGTCCCTCATGACACGATAATGTGACCGCTCAGCCAGTCACTGTCCGTACTGGTGACATCACTGTGGTTGTAACATCACCTCTGTATCAGTCTCAGTTTGTGATCTGATATTTAAAGGGGTTGTCTCACTTCAACAAATGATATTTATAATGTAGAGAAAGTTAATACAAGGCACTTTCTAATGTATTATGATTGTTCATATTGCTCCCTTTACTGGCTTCATCCATTTTTCCATACGCTTCTCGTTTCCATGGTTACAACCACCCTGTAATCCAGCAGTGGTGATCGTGCTTGTACACTATAGGAAAAGGTGCCAGCCTCTCTGATGGCTGGATCCGTAGGAATGTGCGTAGACTGGCGCCTTTTCCTTTAGTGTGCAAGCACGACCACCACTGATGGATTACAGGGTGGACGTAACCATGGACATGGGCAATGTGATTAAAAAATGAATCTAGCCAGCAAAGGAGGCAATATGGACAATCACAATACGGGAAGATATAAGTGAGGGACATGAAGATGTGGAGTCACTGTGGGTAGAAATAAATGGAGCCAAAAACAATAATAAAATACTAATAGGAGTTTATTATAAACCCACTAATATACCAGAGCCCATAAAAAATTTACTTCTAAACGAAATAGACGAGGCGGCAAATCATAATGAGGTCGTTATTATGGGGGATTTCAACTACCCAGATATAGACTGGGAAACTGAAACCTGTACATCTCATAAAGGAAACTGGTAATAACCAAAGACAATTACCTTTCCCAACTGGTTCAGGACCCGACTAGAGGGACGGCCATACTGGACTTAGTATTAACAAATAGACCTGACAGAACAACAGATGTGCAGGTCGGGGGACTCCTGGGAAATAGTGACCATAACATAATAACCTTCCAATTGTCATTCAAAAGAGCGTTTCTTCAGGGAGGAACAAAAACACCAAACTTCAAAACAACAAAATTTAGCCAACTAAGAGAGGCCATAGGCCTAACTAACTGGGACAAAGTCCTCAAAAATAAAAATACAGCCACAAAATGGGAGATTTTTAAAAGCATCCTAATATCTAATTGTGAGAGGTACATACCTTATGGGAATAAAAGGTTAAGGAACAAGAAAAAAAACAATGTGAATAAATAGAATTGTAAATAAAGCAATAAATGACAAACAGAAAGCATTTAAATCACTAAAACAGGAGGGGAGCGAGGAAACATCGAAAAACTATAAGGAAAAATATAGAATATGTAAAAGACAAATAAAAGCAGCCAAACTAGAGACCGAGAGATTAATCGCCAAAGAGAGTAAAACTAATCCTAAAATGTTCTTCAATTATATAGATGGTAAAAAGTATAAACCTGAAGGTGTCGGCCCCTTACAGAGTAATGAGGGGGGAGTTGCAGAGAGCGATGAGGAGAAAGCAAAGCTACTAAATATCTTTTTCTCCACTGTATTCACTGAGGAAAATAAACTGTCAGATGAAATGCAGAATATAAAAGTAAATTCCCCATTAAAAATGCCCGGTCTGACCCAGGAAGAAGTAGAGCTGCGTCTTAAAAAGATTAAAATAGACAAATCGCCAGGACCAGATGGCATACACCCCCGTATCCTAAGAGAATTAAGTAATATCATCGACAGACCCGTATTTCTGATATTTAAGGACTCTATACTGACAGGGAGTGTTCCACAGGATTGGCACATAGCAAATGTGGTGCCAATATTCAAAAAGGGTCCAAAAACAGAGCCCAGAAACTATAGGCCGGTAAGTTTAATATCTGTCGTGGGTAAACTGTTTGAGGGTTTTCTAAGAGATGCTATCTTGGAGTACCTCAATGAAAATAAGCAAATTACTCCATATCAGCATGGCTTCATGAGGGATCGGTCATGTCAAACCAATTTAATCAGTTTCTATGAGGAGGTAAGTTCTAGACTGGACCGTGGCGAATCAATGGATGTCGTATATCTGGACTTCTCCAAAGCATTTGACACTGTACCACATAAAAGGTTAGTATACAAAATGAGAATGCTTGGCCTGGGAGAAAATGTCTGTATGTGGGTAAGTAACTGGCTCAGTGATAGAAAACAGAGGGTGGTTATTAACGGTACATACTCAGATTGGGTCACTGTAACTAGTGGGGTACCACAGGGGTCAGTATTGGGCCCTATTCTCTTCAATATATTTATTAATGATCTTGTAGAAGGCTTGCACAGTAAAATATCAATTTTTGCAGATGACACTAAACTGTGTAAATTAATTAACACAGAAGAGGACAGTATACTGTATATATATACTACAGAGGACAGTATACTATATATATACTACAGAGGACAGTATACTGTATATATATACTACAGAGGACAGTACACTGCTACAGATGGATCTAGATAGACTGGAGGCTTGGGCAGAGAAGTGGCAGATGAGGTTTAACACTGACAAATGTAAGGTTATGCATATGGGAAGGAATAATGCAAGTCACCAGTACATACTGAATGGTAAAACATTGGGTAACTCTGACATGGAAAAGGACCTAGGAATTTTAGTGAACAGCAAACTAAGCTGTAGAAACCAGTGTCAGACAGCTGCTGCCAAGGCCAATAAGATAATGGGTTGCATCAAAAGGGGCATAGATGGCGGTGATGAGAACATAGTCCTGCCACTTTACAAATCACTAGTCAGACCACACATGGAGGACTGTGTACAGTTCTGGGCTCCTGTGAACAAGGCAGACATAGCAGAGCTGGAGAGGATTCAGAGGAGGGCAACTAAAGTCATAACTGGAATGGGTGGACTACAGGACCCAGAAAGATTATCAAAATTAGGGACGACTGAGGGGAGATGTAATAACTATGTATAAATATATCAGGGGTCAGTACAGAGATCTCTCCCATCATCTATTTATCCTCAGGACTGTGACTGTGATGAGGGGACATCCTCTGCGTCTGGAGGAAAGAAGGTTTGTACACAAACATAGAAGAGGATTCTTTACTGTAAGAGCAGTGAGACTATGGAACTCTCTCCCTGAGGAGGTGGTGATGATAAGTTCACTATAAGAGATCAGGAGGGGCCTGGATGTATTTCTGGAGGGTAATAATATTACAGGTTATAGTTACTAGAGAGGGGTCGTTGATCCAGGGAGTTATTCTGATGTCTGATTGGAGTCGGGAAGGAATTATTTTCCCTAAAGTGGGGAAAATTGGCTTCTACCTCACAGGGGTTTTTTGTCTTCCTCTGGATCAACTTGTAGGATAACAGGAAGAACTGGATGGACACAGGGCTTTTTTCGGCCTTATAAACTATGTTACTATGTATTAGTAAATGCCTTGTAGTTACTTTCGCTAAATGATAAATGCCATTTGCTGAAGTCAAACAACCCCTTTAAGGATTGGAAAACCCTTTAAAATATATTTCCCAGTAATTGGCGTAAAGTGAAGCTCTGGCTCTGGGACAAGATCTTACTGCAATGTAGAAAACACAAATTTCATCAATGTAACATTTTTAGCAGTAATTGAATTTTTAAAATGAAACATTGTTTCTAAAGTAACATCATAAAATGAAGCGGAAGCCTATAGATCAGAGGGACGCGCGGACCTGTCCTCGGCTCACCCACGTTCTCCATAGCTTTTTGAGCCGAGTCACATTTGTCTGTGATAGGACAGATGGAGCCGGGTCAGATCCTTGCAGGTCATCAATCTGAATGGGGTTTTTTGCGGTGGGAGCAGCTGCTGACGACACCAAAGCTAAAACCCATCACACAAGAAAAGAGAAAGAATTTTCCTTTCTTCTATTATCATTGTGGTTACTAGCTAAAGAACGTTCTGCCTGACTGGACCCAGCGTATCAGCTCAGCCTTGTCATCCCTCTTGGAGATGTTCTCTATGTGCTCTATACGTGGATCAGTGGGTCTTTTGGAGTTAGAGAGTCTGAGTGACAAACATGAGATTTACAAGAAGTAAAAGGCTGAAAATCAGGAATGGAGAGAGGTTATACTAAGAGCGCTGACACATTGTAACAGAAAACTGTACAGAGCAACCGGAGCAATGACACTCGGGGTACAGGATAATGACACTGACACTCGGGGTACAGAATAATGAAACTGACACTTGGGGTACAGGATAATGACACACGGGGTACAGGATGATGACACTGACACTTGGGGTACAGGATAATGACACTGACACTCGGGGTACAGGATAATGACACTGACACTCGGGGTACAGGATAATGACACTGACACTTGGGGTACAGGATAATGACACTGACACTCACGGTACAGTATGATGACACTGACACTTGGGGTACAGGATAATGACACTGACACTTGGGGTACAGGATAATGACACTGACACTTGGGGTACAGGATGATGACACTGACACTTGGGGTACAGGATGATGACACTGACACTTGGGGTACAGGATAATGACACGGACACCTCGGGGTACAGGATAATGACACTGACACTCGGGTACGGATAATGACAGACCGGGTACAGGATGATGACACTGACACTCGGGGTACAGGATGATGACACTGACACTCGGGGTACAGGATAATGACACTGACACTCGGGGTACAGGATACTGACACTGGACACTCTGGGTACAGGATAATGACACTGACACTCGGGGTACAGGATAATGACACTGACACTCGGGGTACAGGATAATGACACTGACACTCGGGGTACAGGATAATGACACTGACACTCGGGGTACAGGATGATGACACTGACACTCGGGGTACAGGACAATGACGCTAACACTCGGGGTACAGGATAATGTCACTGACACTCGGGGTACAGGATAATGACACTGACACTTGGGGTACAGGATAATGACACTGACACTTGGGGTACAGGATAATGACACTCGGGGTACAGGATAATGACACTGACACTTGGGGTACAGGATAATGACACTGACACTTGGGGTACAGGATAATAACACTGACACTTGGGGTACAGGATAATGACACTTGGGGTACAGGATGATTACACTGACACTCGGGGTACAGGATAATGACACTGACACTCGGGGTACAGGATAATGACACTGACACTCGGGGTACAGGATAATAACACTGACACTTGGGGTACAGGATAATGACACTGACACTCGGGGTACAGGATAATGACACTCGGGGTACAGGATAATGACACTGACACTCGGGGTACAGGATAATGACACTCGGGGTACAGGATAATGACACTCGGGGTACAGGATAATGACACTGACACTCCACGTACAGGATCTGTCTTCCCCAGAGCTATGAAGGTCGTCTATAGAATTATTGTCCTCCTGTGAAGGCGTGAAGGTCGTTCCCGCATGAGATCCGCAGGGACCCTTGAAGCCATCACCGAGTACTGGAGACATCTAAACTTAGCAAATCGTCTCCTCATTGGACACATCTTCCTATTGAGACTTATCTCCTGTGTGATCTTAATCTTTTTCAGTTCACATCAAAGCTCATCTGGACTACAACCCTCATCCACCACTCACTGGTTATTGATGAGGTTATGGTCAGAATTCCAGATAATCCTAAAGTGTCCTTAGATGCCTACAAGTGATGGAAAAATTATGATTGATGGCCTGCTGGTGACACAATAGGGGTGACGGGCTGCTGCTGAGCTGACTGTCTAAAAAATTATGGGTGACATGCTGCTGCTGAGCTGACCGTCTAAAACATTATGGTTGAGGGCCTGCTGGTGAACGTCGAGGGCAGCCTAATAAGCAGTTTCAAATGATGGAGGAAGAGGAGGAAGATGAGGAGAGAGGAAGGGGTTCATGGAAATACAGTGTATTTAATGCACCCTAAAAACCACATTCAAGGTTCCTTCATGTTCAGCCGCTTTCCTGTGGTGGAGTAGAGAAGTCAGGGGCAATCCAGGCCTTGTTTATTTTCATAAGCGTCAACCTGTCAGCATTGTCAGTAGACAGGCGGATGCGCTTATCAGTTATTATGCCCCCAGTGGCACTAAATACCCGCTCAGACAAAACGCTGGCGGCAGGGCAAGCCAGCACCTCCAAGGCGTAGAGCGCCAGTTTGTGCTACGTGTCCAGCTTAGACACCCAATAATTATACGGCACAGAGGGATTGCTGAGGACGATGACACGGTCAGCTACGTACTCTTTCACCATCTTCCAAAACTTTTCCCTCCTTGTGACACTAGGCCGCTCATCAGGGTGAGGGTGCTGGCGGGGTGTCATGAAACTGTCCCAGGCCTTGGAGAGTGTCGCCCTGCCTCTGTTAAAACTGCTGTGTGTTCCCCTCGTCTCCTCTCCTCGGGTGCCCCAAGGAACTACGTTCTCTGCCGCCAGCGTTGTCAGATGGAAATTTTTGGAGCAATTTTTCTACAAGGGCCTTCTGGTATTGCAGCATTTTACTTGTCCTTTCCACCACAGGAATGAGAGATGAGAAGTTCTCTTTGTAGCGGGGGTCGAGAAGGGTTAACAACCAGTAATCGGTGTTACCTAATATGCGTATAACGTGGGGGTCATGGGAAAGGCAGCCTAGCATGAAGTCAGCCATGTGTGCCAGAGTCCCAACAGACAAGGCTTCGCTTTTCTCACCAGGAGGATGACTCCCAATCTCTTCCTCCGTGTCCTCTTCCTCCTCTTCGGCCCATCCACGCCGAAGAGATGGTGTAAACGTGCTATTGCTACCCTGTGTAGTGGTGGCAACCGTCTCCTGCTCCTCCTCCTCCTCCTCTTCCTCCTCCTCCAATTGAAGAGAAGACGAACCGAGGGTGGTCTAGCTATCACCCTGTGTAGGGTCTTCCCCCATTTCCACCTCTTCCACACGCAGAGTATCAGCCTTTATTGTGAGCAGTGAGCTTTTTAGTAGACACAGAAGTGGGATGGTTACGCTGATAATGGCATTATCACCGCTCACCATCTGTTTAGAGTCAAAGTTGCGTAACACCTCACAGAGGTCAGTCATCAATGCCCACTCATCGCTTCTGAAAAGCGGAAGCTGACTAGAAAGGCGCCGACCGTGTTGCAGCTGGTATTCTACTACTGCCCTCTGCTGCTCACAAAGCCTGCCCAACATGTGGAAGGTGTAGTTCCAGCACATGCGCAGGTCGCACAGCAGTCGGTGAGCTGGCAAGCGCAAGCGCTGCTGCAGTGTTGCCAGAGCGGTTGAAGCTGTAGGTGACTTGCGGAAATGGGCACACAGGCGATGCACCGTCACCAGTAGCTGAGGCAAATCGGGGTAGGTTTTGAGAAACCGCTGAACCACTAAGTTGAATACATGGGCCAGGCCTGGTATGTGTGGGAGGTTGGCCAGCTCCAAAGCCGCCACCAAGTTGTGGCAGTTATCAGACACAACCAAGCCTGACTGTAGGGTGACTGGCGAGAGCCACAGCTCAGCCTGTTCCCTTATTCCCTGCCACAGCTCTGCGGCGGTGTGCTGTTTGTCCCCCAGGCAAATAAGATTCAGCACAGCCTGTTGCCGCATACCGACTGCTGTGCTACACTGCTTCCAGCTACTGACAGAAGTCTGAGTGGTGCTGTAAGATGGCATTTCTGCATGGGAAGTGGAGGAGGAGGTGGAGGAGGAGAAGGAGGGGCTGCAGCCACTACTGTAGTTGGTGGCAGAAATCTGGATGGAAGTAGGGCCCGCAATCCTCGGCGTCGGTAGCACCTGGGCCATGCCAGGCTACGACTCGCTCCCAGCCTCTGTCTCCATGCTTGTCCATGTGTCAGTTGTAAAGTGGACCTTCCCAGTAACTGCGCTGGGCAGGACATGGGTTATGTTTCCGGACACATGCTGGTGTAAGGCAGGGACGGCTCACCGGGAAAAATAGTGGCGGCTAGGTACTGAGTAACGAGGGAAAGCCACCGCTATAAGGCTACGAAAAGCCTCGGGGTCCACAAGCCTAAACGGCAACATTTCCAGGGCCAGCAATTTGGAAAGTTGCGCGTTTAGAGCTATGGCCTGTGGGTGGGTGTCAGGGTATTTGTGCTTGCGTTCAAATGCCTGGGGTAAGGACATTTGAACGCTGCGCTGGGACACTGAAGTGGACATGCTGGTGATGGTTCTTGCGAAGGTCCAGGTGCAGGGCGGGAGGCATCTGGGCCTGCGTCTTCGACAGCAGGTAACAGAGGAGAAGAGGAGGCAGTGGTGTGACCTGCAGGCACAGATTGTGGACCCAGGCGTTCGGCCTATTAGGGTGCTTTGTTGCCATTAGAGATGAGCGAATCATTCAAAAAATTATTCGCCGAACATTCGCAGAACTTTTCCTAAGATTGGTATATTCGACGAATAGATTTGTTGTATTTGCGTACAAAATATACGTTATTAAGTGCTATTAGCGAACATTTGCGCACTAATAACGAACGTTCATTTAAAATATGTACACAACTTCTTAGAAGACGTACACATGAGCGTACAAATAGTGTACAAATCCTCTGAGTACTATTGTCTACGCGATTACGTAATACGCAGGTGTGCACTCCTCAGAGGCAGAGCGAATATTCGAAAATGGCATCCAGGCGATCCTCATCATTTAGCTGTGAAGAGCTGAAATTCCTGATCCGGCTGATGGACAGAGAGGATTATGATGGCACACACCGCCATTTAAACCAGCATAAAAAGGAGGTGATCCAGCAGGTGATCCAAGGCCTGCACCATCGTTTCCACACCGTGCGGACCCCGGGCCAGATCCAGCGGAAATGGTCCGATCTGAAATTCAAATGCCCAGAGCGGCTTAATGAGATCAGCGCAGAGAAACGGCAGGGTGAGTAACAAAATATTAGATAAGTAAAAACATGTAAAGAAATTTGTGTACTGTATTGTATATACCAGCAGTCACTGCCAATAATGAAAAAAGTATAGAAGGACAACGTGGTCGTGCGTAGTGCGCTGCAGTCATTTTGTTTCATAAAAACTAGTACTAGTGGCACTCACAATGTGAATAGGAACAATAGGGGGTGCGTTATCTTTGGTACCCAAAAAAAAACAACAAATTTAACAGATTAAGAAATATAGATAAGCACTCACCCAATCTGGATTAGCATATAAATTTTATTTCACCAAACATATATCATAAAAAACATAGAATAAAAATATATAAAATGAAAAAATAAAAATACATCATTAAAAACATTAATTACTCATATTAGCATGGTTAGTCACTACAACTTGTTCACATTTGTTACTTTTGACATCCCGATATAAAGTCACTATTTTGTGAAGAAAATCCCCTTACAGAGGTATGTCTCAATAAGTGGTGTATTAAATCCGTGCGTCTTAATTAACGTTGTTCACTGAGTATTTTGTCAAAGGAGTATATCCCATAAGGTGCTTCAGTAATATATATATATCTCAGCTTCCTTTTATATAAATTAGTCCAGAAAAGGGGATTAGGGGGTTAGGTTTTCCGGGTTGTGCACTTACCCGTTACCTCTACCCTCCGTTCAGTGCTTGGCGTTCTCTGTTTAGCAGTACACGCTGCCGAGATCGTTGCTAGTCCAGCGTGTTGTCCAAGTGCACAGGTTTTTCCCTTCCCCTGTACTGCAGTATAGGGTTCCACGTATCGAAGGTTCCTCTTCGTATTCAATCTTAACCAGAAAGAAGTTGGTCAGTAATATAAATACTTTCTTTCTCTTTGATACGAGCCGGCTCGATAGGAATCCTTTGGGCTAAACACACACTAGACGCGTTTCGGTGCCTTCTGCACCTTCCTCAGTAGTTGTGTTTGCCCATTCTTCCCATGCTTTAAATACTCTTTTTAATCACCAAAATCAGGACACCTGAATTCTTCTCAATCATCACTTAAAATTACAGCAAATGCTTTTCCTTTTAATATCTATCACATCACTTCTTTATATAGACATATTCAAATACCTTCCATATATTTACTTTTTCTCTACCCCTTTATATCTCTAATTGTGAATCATGCGTTTTTGTTGCAGTTTTCTTCCACCATATTGCGGTTTTTTCAAGTTGTTAGTTGTTAGGAGAAAAAAACGCATTTATTGAAAAAACCGCAATATGGTGGAAGAAAACTGCAACAAAAACGCATGATTCACAATTAGAGATATAAAGGGGTAGAGAAAAAGTAAATATATGGAAGGTATTTGAATATGTCTATATAAAGAAGTGATGTGATAGATATTAAAAAAGGAAAAGCATTTGCTGTAATTTTAAGTGATGATTGAGAAGAATTCAGGTGTCCTGATTTTGGTGATTAAAAAGAGTATTTAAAGCATGGGAAGAATGGGCAAACACAACTACTGAGGAAGGTGCAGAAGGCACCGAAACGCGTCTAGTGTGTGTTTAGCCCAAAGGATTCCTATCGAGCCGGCTCGTATCAAAGAGAAAGAAAGTATTTATATTACTGACCAACTTCTTTCTGGTTAAGATTGAATACGAAGAGGAACCTTCGATACGTGGAACCCTATACTGCAGTACAGGGGAAGGGAAAAAACCTGTGCACTTGGACAACACGCTGGACTAGCAACGATCTCGGCAGCGTGTACTGCTAAACAGAGAACGCCAAGCACTGAACGGAGGGTAGAGGTAACGGGTAAGTGCACAACCCGGAAAACCTAACCCCCTAATCCCCTTTTCTGGACTAATTTATATAAAAGGAAGCTGAGATATATATATATATATTACTGAAGCACCTTATGGGATATACTCCTTTGACAAAATACTCAGTGAACAACGTTAATTAAGACGCACGGATTTAATACACCACTTATTGAGACATACCTCTGTAAGGGGATTTTCTTCACAAAATAGTGACTTTATATCGGGATGTCAAAAGTAACAAATGTGAACAAGTTGTAGTGACTAACCATGCTAATATGAGTAATTAATGTTTTTAATGATGTATTTTTATTTTTTCATTTTATATATTTTTATTCTATGTTTTTTATGATATATGTTTGGTGAAATAAAACTTATATGCTAATCCAGATTGGGTGAGTGCTTATCTATATTTCTTAATTTTGTTTCATGCTAGGCAACGCCTCTAACTCTCGACCTAGTCATTATTGTTAATGGTGCTGGCCGTTCTCCCGTTTGTGTCAGGCAAATGCACTAGTTTGAAAGAAAGTCCCCTTATATGCCCCTTCATAGTTAGCGCTTCCTCCTCCTACACACAGACTCAAAGACGTGCCCATGCTGCAGCTACTGTCAGTGGGCGATATCCAAAGTATTCCCACCGCACCGTGTTAACGATATAAAGAAAGTTATTGCGACGATAAGGTTATAACGTTGCCATAAATACCTTTTTAGAAGAAAAAACTATGATATGGCCCCCCTCTCACACCCATAATATCTTAGTAGTAGTATGTGTTAGTATTAAAAAGAGTCATCATCTAACAATTGTGTATATTTTTGTGTTGCAGAGCACCGTGAATGACGGCGTCGCCACCGTCGAGGCAGGACGGCCCCTGAAGTACCTGCAGCCTCTAGTAAGTGGAAAACATATTTCATTTATTTTTCATCCAAGCTACGTGGGAGAGCAGCTGCAGTAAGAGCACTAGTGGTTAGGAACAGGATCCTCCAGCCAGGGCCAGATTAAGGCTACCAGCAGTATGGAGCACAAAATTTATGATGGGGCCCCCCCTCGCCGCAACTTACGCATGGCCCTCCAGAACAATGTAACGAAGTTCCGTTGAGGGTTATGTTTGAATTCAGTTTCAAGAATTTAAATGTAACCCTTGAACGGAAAGCCCAGTGAAGGGCTAATAGTGATCTGAATATAGCCTTTGAAAAAATATCAACGAGATGTTACCAGTTGGGTGGGTGGAGGTCGCTGATACTGTCCAATCAGTGCTGACAGACTGAAAAGACGCACCCCAACTGGAAACAGCCAGTTGACTATTTATATAAAAATGACGTCATCGCGTCCGTCTGCTCTGTTGCCCGCAGCTCCGGATAGGCTCTGGCCTATCCGGGGCTGCGGTGACCCGGGTCAGACGGATGCGACTATCTCACTGGCGGAAGTAGCCAGTGAGATAGGGAGACAGTGGAGCAAGGGAGCGCAAAGCTCCCGTGCTCCACTGTACCACGGCAGCGAGGGGCGGCACCAGGCGCGGCGGGGGGTAGGGTGGGCCACCTGCTTCATCTCAAAAAGGAGGACATTCTCGACCACACCCACAACATGTTGAACCACACCCCCAACCTGCTAAACCACGCCCACAATCTGCTAAACCACACCCATCGTCCAGTAAGTGCCTGGCAAAAGAAAAACAAAAAAGGAAAACCTTAAGCTGAGCTGTGCTGGGGTGGGTGCTTGTTGCTCTGGAGCTGACACTCCACATACAATAAGACATGAGCCAGAGGAGCACAGCGCTGGCAGCATCACCACAGTCATTTAAAAACAAGGATGAGGAAACTTTTTTCCTCTTTTTGGGATGTGCACACTGATGGCAGGTGTATGGTTGTGACCACTGCAGCCAGTCTCAGCATTAGAGCACTGATTGGCTGCAGCAGTAAATACATATACCGGGCAGGTGACACATATCTGGATGACATTACATTCACAGCACCAGACATACCAGATGATACAGCCACATACCTCTTACATCCAGTGACGTCTCCTGATGTAGATCTTCTCTTTTCTCATCTTCTCTTTT